>JARHVA010000602.1:2760000-2767500 GCA_037957365.1 Torreya grandis
TTACCTATATAGAGGTAACAATTATTTACATATATTTTTAGCTCTTTGCATTTGTTATGAACGTAGTTGTTTACATATATGTTTTGCTCTTTGCATCTGATTTGTAACTTCTCTTCTCAAGAATTAATGCAAAAATAACACATCCTATATGCAAAAATAATCTTTTTACATATATCCCATGTACTAAAGCAAGGTTGAAAACATGTATTATATTCCTTTTCAATATTGGCATTTTTATAGAGGTTATGGAATGCATTTACTCTAGATCATTTAATTAGATATCCAACAAGTAGTGTTGTATTTTCTCGAACGTCACCCAAGTGACTGTGGGCATATCTAAATTCATAATTATTTCTTGATATTCCCAACATAAGGATGCTTCATCTAAAATTTGTAAAATAAATAGCATATCCATAATATTTACTGAAAAATATCTTATATCTCAAAGCACATTTTCATACATATTATCCAAGTGTCAACTTCCCCAACAAAGATTCATCCATTGAATTTAAGACCCTTTTCACTTTATTTAGTTTGTGGGTAAATCCATCCAAGATTTGATGTGTGTCACCATTATCATGAGCTCCCCTAGTGGATGATATTCCATGTAATATATTGGTATCTCTCTCTTGCTGAATCTTATGTTCATAATCACACTCATGGAATGATTTTATCCTATTCCATAAAATAGATACAATGGTGTGACCCTAAGTTCCTATTGGCAGTAGTTGTCCTCATCTAGAGGTTGTGCCTAGGGATCATATTCCTACTCCTATGATAATGTCCCAATGTTTATGAGTGATATGGGATATGATTTCTCTACTTTGTGTCTCTTGTTAATACCTACATGGGTTATGTACGTCCCACTATTTTTTGGCTAGATGGAACCTAACCTCCACTAGCCCTAACAATCTCATTGAGTCTTCACCCGAGACTATAAACCAGCCACATTTTCCTCTAGGCCAACTGTCTCGCTCTTATTATGAGGTAACTCCACATATGTATGGTAAGTAGGGAAAAATACATATGTATGCTTGTTTATTCCCACATGTAGAACCACATCCACCAAAATATTATCAAGGCTCAAATAATTCTCACCTAAAAAATACTAACCAACGTTTCTTTGATCATGCTCCACCACTAAGTGATTCACTCTAAAACCATATAACAAGAGAATAAATTAGATATACAGTAACATAAATAAATAATAACTGAGTAAAAAATTAGAAAGTAACATAAAAAGTAACTAAAAATAAACCAACTCACTACTTTACTTGGGTAACTTCATGTTAGTCTAAGTATAATTCCTAATTGGACCTCATCTTTGCATTCTCCTCCTATCCTGTTGGTTCCTCTCTAACAAATGTATGCTTGCCCTTGTTTGCCCTTAAACTTCATCTCCTCACCCTCTATCCTATGCTTGTTTTTACATCTAAGTATCTACATATAATGGTGGTGGTTGTACTTAATGTTGGCATCCTACCATAATTGTAACCTAGATAGGATAATTTTCTAAATGTACTCCTCTAATTATTACTCTCCCAATTTTTCCCACGATGGTATTAGAGTCTCCATCTCATTCAAAAACTATGTAAAAATACCCTATTATAGTAGAATTACCAAATATATCATTGTCAGTATTCACCACTCATGGAAAGTCTCTCAATGGTGGCATACCTATCCAACTAGAATCCCTGATGGCCCTCACTATCCCAGTCTCTTACCCTCATTGGTAAGGGGTCATGTGCTCATACACCAATCCCATGATGAGTGTAGGGTGGCTGACAAACATAGCCATAAACCTCATGATCTGATATATATCCATGTAAGCATATGCTAACACCTCTTATACCCATCCAAATTTCCATCCTCTCTCTTCAATAATTCAAACAATAGGTGCCCATCTATACAAAAGGAAATATGTCCCTTAGTCTCCCACCAGATGGGAGGAAAAGATCCCTATTTAATATCATTTTAGAGGGTCAAGATAATTACCTTCTCCATCCCCACTAGTCTTAACCCATACTTAAAACCCATGTTATGTGCATCATCATCACCAAAGTATTACACCTAGGTAACAACCTTACCTTTATCACAATCCTCTATCAAGGTCACAACCTTGCCATTAGCTGATAAGCCTAGTATCCTAATCACAACCTTGAAAGTGATAGTCCACTCTCAAGGGACCTATGGGAAAATTGAACTATTTTACATGACACATCCTAGTTGGTGAATAGGTTGCAAAGGAATCTACTTAATGGGACAACAATCCCCACTTGTACAATCTAGAGTATCCCTATTATATATAGTGTGTCCAAATCATTAGTCATTAATTTCTCTATAATCCAAGGAATCCAATCATACTTCATCACTCTACTCCATCAAATGTAGGCCCACCATTAAAACACAATTAAAAATATCCCTAAATACTCTAAATTAATCTTGAAAAATCATCTAAAAGGAAATAGTTATGAGGGTCCTACCTATGTCAAACCCCTATTTTTATACAATTAATAAATCAACAACCAATATATTCCAACATTTAATATAGCATAAATTGAAGATCTTGACCCAAATATATTCATATTTATCAATTTGAAAAAGAAAGAAACTAGTATATTATATATTCCTTTTCATAGTTTCAATCTTCCAATTTTTGTTTTGGTACAAGGCTACTAATCTAATACTTCAATAGATGGCTTATCAATTTAGATCTAAGTGTATTTTCATGTGCATGCTTGTCTTCTTTTTTCTTATAATATGTCATTTCATTCATGTAATTATATAAACATATATTTTATATACAAGAGATTCTATTGAGCGTTTAGGTTTCTATATATAAGATTTGATGTAGTTTATATAAAACTAAGTGAGACCTTATTTACATGAATAGTTGATGGCTGGTACTGACACTCCTCCCTCTCTACGAGATGAGATAGGCATAGGCATTATTTCTGAAATGTCATCTGCACAGGCACTAATAGAGGTGTATATTAGTTTTTGTAATTTTGAATTGTTAAAATACACTTGTTTTAATAATTTTAGTACATGTACTTGTGAAAAATATAACTTATGTAAATGTATTATGTATGCAGGTTTGTCCTATGATAGATGATAGTCCTAGTCAAATGGTGATTGGGGAAACTTCTCATGTTCCTCCTATATTTGAGATGCCTATTCAGACAGTTGAGCCTGCCATTGACTTGATTGAGTGTGAAAAACAGATTGAGTAGGATAGAAAACTTGAAGTAAGTGCACATGTTTAAATGAATTTTTATTGTAGTTTAAAATTAATTTCTTAACAATTATTTGAATGTATTTTATGTTTATTTCATAATAATTCTTGTATTTGAACAGGCTCAACTGTAAGCTAGTTATGAATGTAGGACCCACAGTCAGACCTTGGAAAAATCCAAGGCATTAGAAAGGTCTCCATCTACTAACATGGCATCCAAAGGAGAGTTTTATACGAGGAAGGCAAAGAGAGGGAGGCTACTTGATGAATAGGATATCTTACACATGAGATGTACTTTTTTGTATGCCTATATGGCAATCAATACATTTTTGGCATTATATATGCGTATATGACAATCATCCAATATTAGATACTATGTTGATAGATGTAATTTTTTGTATGCCTATCATGGAAATCTATGTATTATTAACATTGAACATGTATGTTCCTATATTGTATGCCTATGTGGAAATCTATCTAATTTATATTCAGTTTTTATTTCATTGTGTTATTTTACAGTGTTGTTTTGATATTCTAAATTATTATCTATCAGATATAATATTTAATGTTGTACATGCACAAATGAGGATTGAAAACTTATTCTTTTCAATTTTATATATCTTTCATCTTACATTTTTTTTTAAATGAATATTTTTATTTCATAGGTGTGTAGTGGAAATAACTAATGACACTCTTATCACTTAGGCTTAATGGCCTTCTTCTTGTACACTTTGGAGACACTTATTGGTGTCAGTAGACCTCTTATAAACCTCTCACATTCATTCTCTAATTGATTTCATACATTCCATTCACAGACGTCTTCTCACCCTTTCACTATCTTCTCATTAGGCAATCCTCTTAGGTTTCAAACTTACTAAAACTTGATATAGGTCTTAAGGAGTCAATATTTTGTTAGAGATTTTATTACATAGTCAAATCACACCTACCTTAACCTATTACAAGCACTCAAACACACTTCAACATTCAATTCCACATATAATGCACAACAAGGCACCCTACACATTAATGCACACTATAGTCCTATGATAGAACCATGGAGCATTAGTTTAATTTCAAATCTCTCATGCATCTACTAAGAGATGAAAAACCTCCCTTGCTGATGGGACCATCTTCCAAATCCATTTTTGAATGTGCCTCCAAGTGGTGGCCCAAAGCATTTAGGTGTAGAGGAGGAGGAGGAGCCCCCTAGCCATCCTACCTAGCAAGGGAAGGAGGTATCCACTACCACCCTCGCTATTGCTCAGGAGGGAAATTCACTGCTATGGGATGCTACTATGAGAGCGGCCCCTGGAATAGTTATGATGATGCCTACCATGAGGCACTTGAGGCAATCTATCATCTAGTCTAGGTTCCTTAGTAGGAGAAGGTGGGACTTGAGCCATATCATAAGGAGCATCTCCCCAGTGGGAGAGGAGATCCTAAAGATGTCCAAGCTCCATAGCCACTTTATTGGCTTGGACTTGAATCTACAAAAGAACATTAGAGATATTAGAATAGTTATGTAAAGTAGAAATATTACATTCAGTAGAAGCATTATTAAACATAGAATTAATTCTTTCTTTTCAAAACCAGAAGAAAATATCCACTCTAAAAGTATGTCAGACTTGTGTGTATTTGAAGGGAATCATGGGTTTGTCTCCAAGGAGGATGCATTGCCAAATGAAAGATTTAGGTTGGAAAGGCCTTAAAAAATCATGGATCCAAGTCTAGACCCTTTTAACTTTAAAATAGTACTAGAAAAGATGAGGAAGCATCTCAAGGTGGCCACAGAAGGGGCAAGTAAGCAGGTGGACTTCTAGCTAGATGAGTCTTTTGCTAATAGGTAAGCCTTACTGCATAATACACCAAGTAATATGAGCAAGCTTAGAATCCAAACAAGCCCCCCAAACAATATTAAAATTAAATCTCCATGTTTTAACAGATGAGTGTAGTCTCCAATGGGCATTAAGCTTGCCAACCATGGGCAAATGGGGGGTGAGCCATGTGTAGCCAAGATGAGAAGTGTAACTATAGAGAGGGGTCTCAACATACCATTTTCAGTCCTTCCATCATGATCAAGTGGAGTGGACCAAGATTTTATGGAGCATGGAAGTTGGGATGACATTGAATATATCCTAGTATGACTCCTGGGCTGCATTGGCTAACCAAAATTTTTCTTTTACCTCCTACGTCAATAATAACATTCACCTTTTTTAGTAGTGATTTGAAAAAAACAAAAAAATAATCACGAGGGTCCATCAGATTAATGCTTTGTTTGAGAATATGGAAAACCTAAGAACATCCAAATATTTTAGATTATGAATAATTTCCTTACACACACATAGTTTTATAACTTAAAATAAAATAATGAAAAAAATAAATTATCCAACTATTGACAAATGAGAAAAGTATGTAAGTGAAATCAAAAGTATTGCATGTTACATTAGCCTATGATGAATTTCTAAAATAATTAGAGACACCAAAAACCAACATAGAATACCATTATTATTTAACTATGCCATGGTGATTTTAATGTACTAGACTGTTACAATCCTTTTAAACCCTCCTCCCTCACCTTGAACTGTATCCCATAGACATCGATAGCTATGGTGTTAGTTTTTTGAATAGATAAACAGATGATATGAGACAAAGGAAGGTAAAAGAGACCAGCCATACAAAAAATTATTATATTTCACTCCTTCCCACCATGTTTAATTATCAACAAATATAGATACATGCAAACATGTGCACTTTTATCACCAACATGTGAAACATCGAAAGGAGAATATGGTATACATGTCAACACGATACATCATTTATTGATGACATCACATATTTTACACATAAAAATGATTTCATGAGTACATGGGAAAAACATTGCATTATATAACCATGCACTATCTTATAATACATTAGTAAATGAAAAATTAACCAACAAACTATTACTTAAGTCATACATAAATAAAAACTTCATATCCAACACAATCTAGAAATGAAACACTTGTATTGAAATCTCATATCCAAATGATATATTTGAACACACATCATACAAATTATGTAAAAATGTATGTATATAAATAATAATATCTAAGGTGGTAGCCACATGGAAATATCATTGTTCATGCCTTGGACATGAAGCCTCTTCAGGAGGACAAACAAGGTGAAGTGGCCAACAACATGAATGCACATATATGCATATATCACCCTATCATGAAGCCACCTACATTTAAAAATGTGTAGGTTATAAATCTAGATGAAAATAAAGAATAAGACAAAAAAAATGAATAATATACTTGTCAGTTTGGTAAATAATGAGTGACTATCATACCTCCAATAAGCGGTTCGTAATGCTTAGGAGTGGGCCACCTCATCTCCATAAAAATCCTATATGTATAACAATATACAAAACTATCAAAATATTTAATTGTAGGGTTCAATGAAAGGTAGGGGGAAGAAAGAAGAGTGTATATAATATGTATTCATCATAAGAAGTACAATATCAATTTGTGAGGTAACCTATCATGCACACTTTCATTTTTTATGATCCCCCTCATAAACACTTCTACCATTCCACGAAAGGATTTACCTTAAAGGAATGTGATCATCATTAGTATAATGGGAATGAGGTTTATCCCTCTAAATCTTGAATGTTGATTTTAGATGAAATATCAATATTAATATTGATTAAGTTGAATTAAACATAAATTTAACTTCATGAAAACTAATCAACATAATGCATCTAACCTAAAGTCCACTGTTGCATGCACCTTGTTGTTGCTCCACCCGTTCTATCTCTCACTCCATTTATCAATAATATTATCTTAATGTAATGTCATATTCCCTTCTTCATGCCAATTTTTCACTTGAATCATATGGAATCATCACAACATTGATAGCCTTTACGTCTATCTCGTTGAGATAACACACATTGTAGACATTTTCCCTAGCCAACCATGATCTTTCCATCCTATCTCTCTTTTTGATGCTCTCATTTTTAAATAGTCACTCTATTATCCTCCTTTATATTTGTCTTTTTGTGATTTCTCTTCCCTTTGCTTTCATTTCACACTTTCATCACACCCTGGGGGCCTCCTTAGAATGGGCTGTCGACCATGAATCTTATGATAGTGAGTGTTAGGTCTGTCTCATGACCAAAATGGATGGCCACCATTATTGTTGAATGTATCACATTGCCTTATTAAGAAAAGGTGAAAATTTCATCTCGTAATACCCAAATCTATGATATTATACTCACTTTCATACTA
>JARHVA010000602.1:2772500-2887500 GCA_037957365.1 Torreya grandis
CTAGAAGCCCTGATGGCCCTCACTATCCTAGTCTCTTACCCTCATTGGTAAGGGGTCATGTGCTCGTACACCAAGCCCATGATGAGTGTAGGGTGGCTGATAAACATAACCATAAACCTCATGATCTGAAATATATCCATGTAAGTATATGCTAACACCTCTTATACCCATGCAAATTTCCATCCTCTCTCTTCAATGATTCTAACAATAGGTGCCCATCTATACAAAAGGAAATATGTCCCTTTGTCTCCCACCAGATGGGAGGAAAAGATCCCTAGTTAATATCATTTAGAGGGTCGGGATAATTACCCTCTCCATCCCCACTAGTCTTAACCCATACTTAAAACCTATGTTATGTGCATCATCATCACCAAAGTATTACACCTAGGTAACAACCTTACCTTTATCACAATCCTCTATCAAGGTCACAACCTTGCCATTAGCTGATAAGCCTAGTATCCTAATCACAACCTTGAAAGTGATAGTCCACTCTCAAGGGACCTATGGGAAAATTGAACTATTTTACATGACACATCCTAGTTGGTGAATAGGTTGCAAAGGAATCTACTCAATGGGACAACAATCCCCACTTGTACTATCTAGAGTATCTCTATTATATATAGTGTGTCCAAATCATTAGTCATTAATTTCTCTATAATCCAAGGAAGCCAATCATACTTCATCACTCTACTCCATCAAATGTAGGCCCACCATTAAAACACAATTTAAAATATCCCTAAATACTCTAAATTAATCTTGAAAAATCATCTAAAAGGAAGTAGTTACGAGGGTCCTACCTATGTCAAACCCCTATTTTTAGACAATTAATAAATCAACAAACAATATATTCCAACATGTAATATAACATAAATTGAAGATCTTGAGCCAAATATATTCATATTTATCAATTTGAAAAAAAAAGAAACTAGTATATTATATATTCCCTTTCATAGTTTCAATCTTCCAATTTTTGTTTTGGTACAAGGCTACTAATCTAATACTTCAATAAATGGCTTATCAATTTAGATCTAAGTGTATTTTCATGTGCATGCTTGTCTTCTTTTTTCTTATAATATGTCATTTCATCCATGTAATTATATAAACATATATTTCATATACAAGTGATTCTATTCAGCGTTTAGGTTTCTATATATAAGATTTGATGTACTTTATATATAACTAAGTGAGACCTTATTTACATGAATAGTTGATGGCTGGTACTGACACTTCTCCCTCTCTATGAGATGAGATAGGCATAGGCATTTTTTCTGAAATGTCATCTGCACAAGCACTGATAGAGGTGTATATTAGTTCTTGTAATTTGGAATTGTTAAAATAGAATTGTTTTAATAATTTTAGTACATGTACTTGTGAAAAATATAACTTATGTAAATGTATTATGTATGCAGGTTTGTCCTATGATAGATGATATTCCCAGTCAGATGGTGATTAGGGAAACTTCTCATGTTTCTCCTATATTTGAGATGCCTATTCAGACAGTTGAGCCTCCCATTGACTTGATTGAGTGTGAAAAACAGATTGAGTAGGATAGAAAACTTGAAGTAAGTGCACATGTTTAAATGAATTTTAATTGTAGTTTAAAATTAATTTCTTAACAATTATTTGAATGTATTTTATTTTTATTTCATAATAATTCTTGTATTTGAACAGGCTCAACTGTAAGCTAGTTATGAATGTAGGACCCGCAGTCAGACCTTGGAGAAATCCAAGGCATTAGAGAGGTCTCCATTTACTAACATGGCATCCCAAGGAGAGTCTTATATGAGGAAGGCAAAGAGAGGGAGGCTACTTGATGAATAGGATATCTTACATATGAGATGTACTTTTTTGTATGCCTATATGGCAACCAATACATTTTTGGCATTATATATGCGTATATGACATTCATCCAATATTAGATACTATGTTGGTAGATGTAATTTTTTGTATGCCTATCATGGAAATCTATGTATTATTAACATTGAACATGTATGTTCCTATATTGTATGCCTATCTGGAAATCTATCTAATCTATATTCAATTTGTATTTCATTATGTGTTATTGTATAGTGTTGTTTTGATATTCTAAATTATTATCTATCAGATATCGTATTTAATGTTGTACATGCAAAAATGAGGATTGAAAACTTATTCTTTTCAATTTTATATATCTTGGATCTTACATTTTTTTTTAAATGAATATTTTTATTTCATAGGTGTGTAGTGGAAATGACTAATGACACTCTTATCACTTAGGCTTAATGGCCTTCTTCTCTTTGTACCTTCTTCTTGTACACTTTGGAGACACTTATTGGTGTCAGTAGACCTCTTATAAACCTCTCACATTCATTCTCTAACTGATTTCATACATTCCATTCACAAACGTCTTCTCACCCTTTCACTATCTTCTCATAAGGCAATCCTCTTAGGTTTCAAACTTACTAAAACTTGATATAGGTCTTAAGGAATCAATATTTTGGCACAGATTTTATTACATAGTCAAATCACACCTACCTTAACCTATTTCAAGCACTCAAACACACTTCAAAATTCAATTCCACATATAATGCACAACAAGGCACCCTACACATTAATGCACACTATAGTCATGTGATAGAAACATGGAGCATTAGTTTAATTTCAAATCTCTCATGCATCTACTAAGAGATGAAAAAACTCTCCTGCTGATGGGACCATCTTCCAAATCCATTTTTGAATGTGCCTCCAAGTGGTGGCCCAAAGCATTTGGGTGTAGAGGAGGAGGAGGAGCCCCCTAGCCATCCTACCTAGCAAGGGAAGGAGGTATCCACTACCACCCTCGCTATTGCTCAGGAGGGAAATTCACTGCTATGGGGTGCTACTATGAGAGCGGCCCCTGGAATAGTTATGATGATGCCTACCATGAGGCACTTGAGGCAATCTATCATCTAGTCTAGGTTCCTTAGTAGGAGAAGGTGGGACTTGAGCCATATCATAAGGAGCATCTCCCCAGTGGGAGAGGAGATCCTAAAGATGTCCAAGCTCCATAGCCACTTTATTGGCTTGGACTTGAATCTACAAAAGAACATTAGAGATATTAGAATAGTTATGTAAAGTAGAAATATTACATTCAGTAGAAGCATTATTAAACATAGAATTAATTCTTTCTTTTCAAAACCAGAAGAAAATATCCACTCTAAAAGTATGTCAGACTTGTGTGTATTTGAAGGGAATCATGGGTTTGTCTCCAAGGAGGATGCATTGCCAAATGAAAGATTTAGGTTGGAAAGGCCTTAAAAAATCATGGATCCAAGTCTAGACCCTTTTAACTTTAAAATAGTACTAGAAAAGATGAGGAATCATCTCAAGGTGGCCACAGAAGGGGCAAGTAAGCAGGTGGACTTCTAGCTAGATGAGTCTTTTGCTAATAGGTAAGCCTTGGTGCAGAATACACCAAGTAATATGAGAAAGCTTAGAATCCAAACAATCCCTCCAAACAAAATTAAAATTAAATCTCCATGTTTTAACAGATGAGTGTAGTCTCCAATGGGCATTAAGCTTGTCAACCATGGGCAAATGGGGGGTGAGCCATGCATAGCCAAGATGAGAAGTGTAACTGCAGAGAGGGGTCTCAACATACCATTTTCAGTCCTTCCATCACGATTGAGTGGAGTGGACCAAGATTTTATGGAGCATGGAAGTTGGGATGACATTGAATATATCCTAGTATGACTCCTGGGCTGGATTGGCTAACCAAAAATTTTATTTTACCTCCTCTCAGGATAGCCAAGAGAGAGAGCACCTGTAGAAGATATATTGGATGGTATGAATTACTCTATAGTAAAGCTTGAGAGTGTTGATCCAAGGGACTTCTACCAGGGGCACTTCATTGCGAGAGAAAATAGGGGACCACCAGAGAGAGTGGGAGTTAGTAGAGAGCCCATTACAAAAACTGGAGCCATTCCAAAGCATCCATGGCTTGATATTTTTCTAAGCCTTCTAGATGATTTTAGCCACAAAGGACCCAGTGATTTGGATTAGAGATTGAATGAAGAGTAAATTGGGGTATTCAAACCCTTTCTAGACCTTCTTATCCTTATATAAACCTAAGAAGATACAGTGCCTGAATAACACCTTCCCATATTTTTTACCCTTAATGACCCACACAATCCATTTGGTACATAAGTAAGTTCTTTGTTAGGCTATGTCGATGAGCCCCATCCCTTCAACATCATGCGTGAGACAAAAATATTCCTAGGCCACCTTGTGGAATCCTTTACCTTGAGGAGAAATGGTCCAAAGGAAATCTTTGAGAAATTTATCCAACTTATGGTAAGATTTCTTATAACGCACCAACATGATGAGTAGAACACATGGGTGGAGGCAAGAATGTTTTAGTAGATTTGAAATTTTCTTGCTAATGAAAAATACTTGGTCACCCAGTATTCTAGCTTCTTAGCATCTTTTTCAACAACATATTGCTACAACAAGGGTGGTGAGACATCAAAAGCAAATGGGATGCCAATTTTTTTTAAGATTTTGTCATGTTGGATCCACTTCCAACCAAATTTAGTAGCCCACGCTAGTGGAGGGAGGTAAGATTTTCTATAACAATGAGTTTTCTCCCATTGAATGTTAGAGCCAAAGGCTAGGCAGAGGGTATCGAGACATTATAAGGCGTTGTACACATTGGTTTCATCCTCAATGAGAGTAAGTAAAGAGTCATCTACAAAGTGTCCACTAATAAGATGCATATCTTCATGCAGGTTCGTCGTATCAGGAGGGAGATAAATTCCCTTAACAAGGACCCTAACTTAGGAATTGCTAAGAAGACATCCAAAACCCTTAGTTGCAAGAACATACAAGGTAGGATCCAGTGGGCACCCTTGATGAATAAAATGGAATAAGCCAAATTGCTCAGAGGTGCCTTCATTAATAGAGAGGATAACTACAACATCTAAGAAAAGCATCTGGATGGTTTGGATGAAGATGGGCCTAAAGTCCAGAGCTTGAAGCATGGTTAGAATAAATGGTCATTTGATGCAATCATAAGCTTTTTCAAAGTCAATTTTGATGTACATAGCCTACCGCTTAGACCGTCTAGCCCAATCCAACCCTTCTAAGACTACAATGATGTTATCCAAAATATAAAGACTTTTGATGAAACCCATTTGTTCTGAATGCATAATGAGAGATAAAATATTATGCATTTGTGATGGGCTGCTAGTTGTAGATCAAATCAATATCTCTCTACTTAGGTATGAATTTGATATTTCCTTTATTTATATTTTTACCTAGTGATTGCATGAAAAATGCTTTTTGATAAACCTATACAAGTTACTACCTACAAAGTCCCAAAGAGTTTTATAGAATTCGTAGGAGAAGCCATCAATGTCAGGAGCTTTTTTATTAGCCAGGTGGATTGCTAGGTGGTGACATTTTTGAATCGTAGTCCCCTTATTTCATTGACAACTCTCTTAGATAGACTTCCAAAAAGGGAAGGTCTGATGAACACATGAAGAACTTGGAATGGTCTCTTGGGGAAGGATGGATGGCTTATATGAAGGCTGAGGTGGTGTATACGCAGACACACAAAGTTGGTGAGGTTGGACCTATTGTTCCTCAAGACATTGTTCCTCTTTGCAGTTACACTTCTCATCTGGGCTATGCATGGCTCACCCCCCATTTGCCCATGGTTGACAAGCTTAATGCCCATTGGAGGCTACACTCATCTGTTAAAACATGGATATTTTGTTTTAACATTGTTTGGGGGGCTTGTGTGGAGCCTAAGCTTGCTCATTTTACTTGGTGTATTCTGCACCAAGGCTTACCTATTATCAAAAGACTCATCCAGCTTGAAGTCCACTTGCCTACTTGCTCCTTTTGTGGCCACCTTGAGATGCTTCCTCATCTTTTCTAGTACTATTTTAAATTTCAAAGGGCTTGGACTTGGATCCATGATTTTTTCAAGCCTTTCCAAACTAAATATTTTATTTGGCAATGCATCCTCCTTAGAGACAAACCCATGATGCCCTTCAAATACACACAAGTCTGACATACTTTCAGAGTGGATATTTTTTTCTAGTTTTGAAAAGAAATAAGTATTTCTATGTTTAATAATGCTTCTATTGAATGTAATATTTATAATTTACATAAGTATTCTATTATCTCCAATGTTATTTTGTAGATTCAAGTCCAAGCCAATAAAGTGGCTATGGAGCTTCGACATCTTCAGGATGTCCTCTCCCATTAGGGAGATGCTGCTTATGCCATGGCTTGAGTTCTGCCTTCTTCTCCCAAGGAACCTAGACTAGATGATAGATTGCCTTACCTACCTCAAGGTAGGCATTATCACAACTGTTCCAAGGGCTGATCTAAGAGAAACACCCCGTAGCATTACATTTCCCTCTTGGGCAATAGCGACGGTGGTAGTGGCTACCTCCTTCCCTTGCTAGGTAGGATGGCTAGGGGTCTCCTCCTCCTCCTCTTCACCCAAATGCTTGGGGACACCACTTAGAGGCCATTTAGACATGCTGAATAAGCTCCCCAAGCATTCTTCAACCATTTTGCCCACTCAAACACATGCAGAAGATGATGATAGGGACACTGCTCAAGCTACTAGCTGGGAACCTAATCTAGATGGAAATGACTTTCCAAGCTTGATGTAGGAATTTGATAATGATATAGATCCTTTGCCTTCTAGCCTTGCTCTTGCCTTATGGGAGGAACTCAAAGAAACCAAGGTTTACTTGAAGATGAATTGGGGAAATAAGGTTAAAGACTACTAGTGTATTGAAGGGGACCCAAGATTTTGGAGAGTAGCTTAGAGGATTACACAGGTTCCCACTGACCAGAAGTTGTAGCTACAAAGATTATTAGCTAAGAAGGTGATCATTTATTCTAATCTAGAGGATGAGATTATTTAGACGGTTGCAAAATCAGGTTCTTGTTCAGCTATGGAAGGATATAGGAATGTCACCCATAAGATGAAGTCAGATTGGCCTATGAATTTATGTTGGAATGATGCCATCTTACCCAAAGATGGAGCATTTTCTTGGCTTTCCCTCCATAAAGAAATCTTAACAAGGGATAGGATCAAGAGATTGAGTCTAGGTCCAAAATTTATGTATGTTCTTTGTGGAGAGGAGGAAGAAAATTTGGATCATATTTTACTTCACTACCCTTTTAGTAGAGAATGTTGGATTTGGTTTCTAAGGAAAATCACTCAACTAATCTTTTGTCAAATAAACTAGTAGAGAATGTTGGATTTGGTTTCTAAGGAAAATCAACTTGACTACTCCTTTGTCAAATAAGCTGGTGTCCATGTTCAAGAAATGGCTGAGGTTGTTCACAGATTCTAGGTTTTCCTATCTTTAGGAGGTGGGACCTTCGTTAATTGTTTGGCATTTTTGGCGAGAAAGAAATTTTAGAGTTTTTATAAAGGAATCCTTTTCATGCATTATTGTTTGTAATAGATTAGAGGAGGCCATTTTTAAGGTGGTCATTTCAAAAATTAACAGATCTGGTTCTAATTCTATAGTCTAGATAAAATGGGATGATGATATGATGAGGAATTGGTAACTTTTAAGCCGATTGGGATTAGGGGATTAGGCACGAAAAGTGGGAAAGGTTCATTGAGAGATCAAGTTAAATGGATTCCTCCTACTTGATATTTTCGTAAGGTCAATTTTCATGGCGCATGTAGTGGAAATTTGTGTTTATCAGGGATTGGATTTGTAATAAAAAATGGTGAAAGTTCTCTATTAGTGGCAAAGTCGAATAAGATTTTGAAGGGAACCAATAACAAAGCAGAATCTTGGGCGTTTGTGCACGGGCTTCATTTGGTGTCAAACTTCAGTATCATATATTTAAGGATCGAGGGTGATTCCCAAATCATAGTCAACACTTTGAAAGCTAAAGGGTGTATCAATTGGAAAATAAGCTATATATTTAATAGGTCGTAGTTCTACTTAGTGCTTTTGATAATTATATTATCTCCCATTACTACCATGAGGGCAAAAAAGTATCAAATGGTCTGGCAAACCTAGCCATTGATCAAGAAAATGACATGAAATTTTTTCAACCAAGGTAAGTGAGCCTTCCTAGTCAGTTGATGACCTAGCTAAATTATGGCATGGAAGGCATTGAAGCATAAAGAGATGATATCTCACTCACAACATTTATTGGGTAAGGTTGATGGTACTTACCAATGTTCCTTGTACAGGTTAGTTGTAGTCTTTTAGTAAATGGAAAGGGGCTTGAGAATCCTATAGGATCCAAATAGAAGGATGACACTTGGATTCATATTTAGTAAAGTACTAGTCAATGCGTGGAGAGTGATTACCCTCAATTTATTTCATGGGTGTGGAGCAATGCAACATCTTTATTTTCTATTGTTAACGGTTGTAAACCCATCTGCTGAGGGAGTGGGCATTGCTTTTTTAGAAGGACAATAGGATTTAATGAAGGTTCATCTTTATGGGGATTTATTAAAAAAGTTTCATCAAGTGGATGTCTTCAGCCCTCTCGACCTTATCAAGGATGGATTTGGTTGAGATATTGTCAGATTTATGATGAGTTGGATACAATCAGGGTGGTAAGAAAGGGTCTTTGATCATAATAGATTGGGAGCTATTTAATAGTCTTTTAGGCCATAGGCAGTTAGATGGAAGTCAATGATCTAGTTGATGTAGAACTACTTGTCCAAGTGGTACTCCTGGAGGTAGGGGAAGTTGATAGAGATGTGAATGGAGTGGATGAGGCTTTTGGATGACAGTGAGGTGGTAGGATTTTCATCATGGTAGTGGTATCCTCATGCTCAGGGTGCTTTGTATATGGGGGATGGTTGACTGTTTAATGTTGGTTGCTCTTCTATTTTGTTTAGTTGGTTTTTGCTATATCTGGCTAGTTTAGGGCCTTTTTGCATGTAATATTTTGATGGACTTCATGTTCTTCAAAAAAATTCTTATATGTATCTCCTCTTACATTAATGCTATGGGTGGCCTACCAACTTTTTCTATAAAAAAAAAGAAAGAAAAAAGATAGTGATAGGTTTGTGTTGCTTTTCATTTTGATTAAAGTTGAAGAATACACTATCTTGGTGCATCACCTATATTGGTTTGTAATGCATTTATATTATTTGATATCATTCTTTTCCTTAGAGAGTAGTTAAGTAGAATTAGGGTATGATAGTTGGTCTGATCCATAACTTATGTTAGCTAAAATACCAAATCTTTCTATTTTGACACTTCTCTTCTTTCCCTGTTGCTTAGCAAGATGATTGGAGTAGACTCCTTTTTGAAAAAATTGTTGTTGGAATTTTTGGATAGGCTCCTTCTCTATCAAAGATGGTAGGTGTTAGTGTGTACACACTTCCTCTTGCTAGATTAGGATTTTTTTCCTCCTCTTGCTCTTGAGAAATAAGATGAAAAAGATGGTTTGGCGGCAACGAATATCTCATTGGTGGGGTCATTTTCTTAGGACTCTCCTTTTTTGAGAGATGATTTTCTTTCTCATCTTTTTGATGTGCTTGATAGTTTAGTTTTTTTTTTTTTTTTTGGGTGGGGGGGGGGGGGGTTAATAGTATAATTTAACTTATTTCAAGTGTTTTGAGATTTTTATTTTATAGATAGTAAATATAAATTTAATAACTTTTTATTATAAATCATTGATTGTAATTTTATCATTATTTTTTAATTAATAAATATGTATATGATTTTATTATTTAATTTAAAAAAAAAAATCAATTCAAGTGATATATTAGTTTGTCAATAAAAAAGTCTAAAATGAATGCCATTCAAGTTGACTTGTATTTGAAATCATTGGGTATTGTGTATATATCCATGTATATCAATGTGATGTGAAAAGTAAAATATAAGATAGACTAATTGTTTTTCAATTGCAAAAGGGTACATATGCATTTGAAATTTATATAATAAAATTATTATTATTATTATTATTATTATTATTATTATTATTATTATTATTATTATTATTATTATTATTATTATTATTATTATTATTGACATATTGTAAAAAAGGTAGACATAAATGATCTTATGAATTTATTATCTTTTGATCCAAATCTTCTAAACACATTTTACTTGCTCAAAAATTTGTATTGTGGGTGCACAACACAAAAGTTTGAAAGAAACAATATATGAAATAATCTTTTTTTCTCTCTTCCAATCTAGAGAGGTATTGGCTCAACAAGAATTTTCATTATGTCATCTTTAGTACCCTTGCGTGAATGTGAAAATCCATCTATATCCCTCCAAATAAAAGCCACAGATCTATACATGGAATCAAAATACAACCTCTTGGAACAAGTTGGTATATCATGTTCATAAAATAGACGCTCCTTGCTCAATTCTTCTATGTTCAAGTCAATAAGCATGTTCATATGATCTAAAGCTTGATCCCTTGTTTTTTCAGGGTTGTCTCTTACATAACACTCTATCCATGAAGCAGTCTCTCCATGTTCTTGCTCATCCTACAACAATAATAACAAGAAAAAAGATATAACATAGTTTTTAGTCAAACTTATAATTCATATAAAAGGTACTATATTTTTACATGATAGCATTCTTATAAATAATAATTCAAAATTTTTAATGGAATGTAATCTATAGATACCTGAAAATCTTTGGAGTCATCGATTAATCGGCACCCCCATGCTACACTGCTTTCAAACTTATTAACTCTTTTCAAAATATCATCTGGAAGATAGGTGTCGATTAAGATCATGGGGAAAAATGTTACCACAGGAACAGTTGAAGATATTAAAGAGTTCTTTAAATATTCAGGTAAAGTTGGATGATAATCATTAGCAATCCATTCAGCATCTTGAAATTCTGCCCAAATAAGTGTCCTCCACTGCAATATAAAATATGAAATATAAATTAAGATATTTAATAATATAAAATCTAATTTAAACAAAACTATGAAATACTAATTTGTATTTTATAAATTTGTGAACATTAATGTGATTGGAAACATGACATTAAAAAGGTAATTAAAATAAAAAATTCATTAGCAAAGAGATCAACAGAAGTCTGGATAAAATCCATGGAACCACCAAAATTAAAATCAATTGTAAAAATCCAGGTGTCCATTAGCTAGTGCAAAGCATATAAATAACTATAAATAAGTAGTAACTATGTCAAACTAGTTTGATGTCAAAACAAATCCCATAACTTACATAATCTCGCATCCACTTTTGCACACGGGGACCATGTATCTTTTCTGCTTCAACAGCAATTTCCATGTATGTTTTGTATGCAAATTGGAGACTAATTTGCATGAAGTCTGGGAGACGGTCCATCATTGACATATCCCAGCTGAACATCAAAATTAAAACAAATAACTTCATTCACTAGGTAAAATCAAAATAATAGAAGAAATACATTACGTAGCCATGAATTAGAATCACATTGTGAGGTAAGGTCATGAAAATAATATATTCCAAATAGCTTACTTAATCAATGCCTCCCTAAAGGGTATGAGCTCTTCAATGGTTCCATAAGTGTCGAAAATATCATCAACGACGGTAATGACAGTACCAAGTTTGGCATAACAAAGTCTAGTTGCAGCATATTCAGGCTCATACAATCCACATGTATACCAAAAGTAATACTCCACATGTCGATGTCTAAAGAAACTAAGTTGCCTCACAGTAGCCTCATCCCACCATCTATATCACCGCAAACATAACATTTAACAATATTAACATTAATAATACTAGGAACACAATTAATTTGATATGACTGCAATAAATATGAAAAACTATAATAGTTGTATTACTCTGATAAATATTTCAGTTCTGTTTGATGCTGAGCTTGTAAAATATTGAAGTCTAATATTGCTAGATTCAAAATCTTTTTGCAGCTCTCACTTGGCATCCTACAAGAAACAATTATTACCACATGTTAGGGTAGAATGTTTTATTTCCACAACATAAGATTTGGACAAGATCCTGCGTAATAATAGTGAACTAAAAATAAAAATATTATATGAATGAACAAAAAGAATTCATGTCCTTAAAACAATTTTAAGATGTATTGAAGAGGCATATCAAACTTGGAATAGTAAAATATGTCTTTAAAAGTATTTCAATTTTTTTTTTCAAGTTATAAAATCATAAAGGAGGAGACTGGTTTATGGTGTAGTATTCAGACTTACTTATAGACACCTTCTATCAACATCCAAGTATTAATATCTTGTCTAAATATTTGGATAGAGTTCCATGCCTCCCATCTTGGAACCTTGCATCTCCATGGATATTTTGTATCGTACTCAATCTGTAAAAAGAGAAGATCAGGATTATGATTTGATCATTAACATATTAGGTATAATATGTCTATCTAAAAATTGTCCAGATGTATCAATATAGAGATGCCTATTTTACATTTGCAACATAATTTTATCTCTTAAAGAATTTCATATTGATTAACTATTCCAATATCTTTTCCTCTAATTTTCTTTGAGTAAAAAATGAATTTCTAAAAATTTAGATCTACTTCTCCGAACTTTCATATCTGGACATCAAATTTCTAAGTCTTACCATTTTTGTTTTGACAGAGTTACTAATAACTCCTAAGACCTCATTATCCATCAATGTAGTTTATGCGTGCATAACCATATGCAAAATGAAGAAAATAATGACCCCGAAAAAAAGAGACAGAGAGATTGGAATGCTTACCTCTGCTAGAAGTTGCGTTTTGTCTTTTAATTGCTGGCTTTCTTCAAGTGCTTTTTGTAGATACTCAGAGGCAAATGCTTTAGCCTCTCTCATGATATTCTCTCCGGGAAAAGAAATCTCCGTGGCTCGATATAAACTCAACATACATCTTAATTGGCTCTCATCTTCATTGGTAGCCCCAAGGATGACGAATTGTCCATTTTTATCTTTAAAGTTCTGAAATACATCTGTTTAATCCATGAAATCATATTAGAAATAAAATTTCCCAGACATAAACACTGTGTCCCCTGTTTATCTACTGTTACAACTGAAATAGAAGATTTAAGGATGAAATATAAAATAAATACCTGGAGACACAGGATACTCATTCAGCCTGAGAACTCGAAATCCCAAGGCAGTAGTGTGGAGATCAGCAATGGCATTTTCTCTTCCCCAAGAAATGCCCTTTTCATTCCAATGTCTGGTAGTGTGGGGGAACATATTTAGTTAGTTAACATTATATATATACTCTCTCTTGCTCTATATATGTAGAGCAAGAGGAGGAGATAACAAAAATCTAAGCAGCATTGCATTGGTGTTTGTTGATTAAATATTTTTTCCCCCAATTGACTTATGTTGATGCCCATTGACTAGAGGTCAATTTGCTGTCTGCGAAATAACAGAGCAAAATAATAATAATAAAATTATACATACTTGTAACAATAATCCAAAACTGCTTTGATTTCTTTGTCAAAATAGCGACCAATTCCCAGTCGTTGCACAACATCAACAATGGAAAATCTTTGAAGCAGGTCGTATGGGGAAGGAATACTTTCGGCATCTCCAAGCAAGCCATTGAATACATCAAATTTAATCTCCTTAATCATAACTTCCACCTCTTCACGGTATGAAGGTGCCTGTTATGCGTCACACAGAAATTTTTGAATATAGATGCTATTTACTCTCATACTTTTCAGAAGGAAGACATTAAACAATGGATATGACTAACCCCGTATGGCGATGAAAGAGACTGTAAGAAATCTTTGTCCCAAACATTGGCATGATATTCTCCAATTCTTCTAACCACCGAATGCTCAGCTTCTTTGCCTTCTCCGTTGGGTATTATTGTTGGGCTTTCAAGTACCACAGCTCCAGCCATTACAACTGCAAATAAAAGTCTGTTTATCGCTTACAAGAATACAATGAAAATATTGGAATGTGGGGAATCTGTTCATCTGGTACCTTTTAAATACAAGGGCAGAAAACCAAAAGTCTAATATTTTAATAAAGTCGCAATAACATGCTTTGAACGCCAACAATTATTGACCTCATTTTTTACCACATTGACGCCAACAATTTTTGACCACATTGATTGAAAAAGACGCAAACCACATTGATTCAAGGAGGACTGACTTCCCCTTTGGAAACGGATAATAAATTATTGCTTAAATGATACTTTCTCCAATTAATGGAAGATAAGAAAGAAATATGAGTCCATATGAAGGGATACTTTCTCTAATTTATTAATTACATGTATTAAATTATAATTATTATTTTTAGATGGAATATATGAAAATTTGAATATATAGAATTATATATATTTTTTATTGTTTACATCTTTTATTATGATTTAAATAAATAATGTTTAATAACAAAATTTCTTGGACTTATTTAAATTAGATGTATTATATAATAAAATTTTAAAAATTAAATGTTCAATATGTGAAGTTTATTATGAATGAATTTGGAATGAATGCAACTCTCTAAAATAGTTCCTAATCTTTATTATTGTTTTTATAAATGGTAGACAAAAACCTTATGCATGGTTGTAAGGTGCAATTGCATGTACTAAAAAAATGTATTAACAAATAAACTATAAAACAAATCAAGCAATTTAATTAAGAAATTAATTATGTAAATATCATATTAATTAATCTTTGTGTGTGTGTGTGTGTGTGTGTGTGTGTGTGTGTTTCTAAATTAATAATTATCTAGTATAAATATCTTACATAAATATATGTAAAAAGATATCGAGAGAGAATATTTTTTTAGGTGTCTCATTCAGCAAAACTTAACTAGCATGCACAAAGGATGTGAATGAGTCTAAGCAACATTTGCGATCGACTAACTACAAACCAATCGCACTCCTATCACTAACCATAACCGCTCATGCCACCGCTCATCTACCTGTGACTACCAACTACCTGTGACCACCAACTAGTTTAAAACAATGTGGATTTAGATGTTTATTCCACACAAAAGGCCAACATACATGGCCATTAATGATGATTTTGATAGGTTCCTCATCCACATAATCTTCATTGAGATTATGTATAGGAGAGATTACAATGTGGGGTTTTTTATATTTATTGCTGAAATTTATAATTGAAAGATGGGTTGTTCAATACTATGCATTTTAAAATAGGAATGGGCTTCCCACATAAGTGTGAGTGAAAAGGTAATATCTGACTAGAGAATTGGGATAAATTGCATTCCCATTAGGTTCATACAGGTAAGCATGCCCTTGTGTTAGAGTTATCCTACATATTCTTTATGGTACACTATAGCTCTCACACTGACACACACATAGTTATTGCATATTGTTTGTTCTTAAAATATCTACATATGAAAATAACAGTGCACATTTTATTCTTAAAATCTTTGACATGAAAATAAAGGGACAAAAATTGTGGTTGAGTAGGTGAGAAGTATGGTAGTGGAGGTCTATGGGGAAAATATTTTAATTTTTTTCCAGACTATTTTGGTACATTGCAACTCTCATACCTCAATATGGGTTATGTCCTCACCTTATTCAATGGCCTATATTTGTTAACCATGTCTAAGATCTATGGGATTCATAGCAACAACACATTCTGGTACCATGTTGACATCCATGCAATTAGTGTGTGCCAATGTAGTTTGTCCATGAATGTGACCCTCACCAATTTGTACACGCTAACCTAAGGCATAATGTGTAATGCACACATGTCATACAACTTTTTTTTTGCTTTATATCATTTCCTTTCACTTTGTTCCAATTAATGTCAAGATGCCCTTGGCTCAAATTCAATATATTGAATGATTAATTTATGTACAAGATGATCAAATATTCAAATGTTTTTCATTTAATATGACATATAATGCTAAAATAACTTGGATTTAGATGTTTATTCCACACAAGAGGCCAACATACATGTCATTTAATGGTGAATGTGATAGGCTCCTTATCCCCAAAATCTTCCTTGAGATTATGTATAGGATAGATTACAATGTGGGGTTTTGTGCATTTATTGGTGAAATTTATAATTAAATGTTGGATTATTCTATACCCTATGTTTTTAAATGTGAATGGGATTCCCACATAAGTGTGAATGAAAAGGTAATATCTGAATGGATTATTGGGATAAATTGCATTCCCATGAGGTTCATACAGGTAAGCATGCCCTTGTGTCAGAGTTGTCTTGCATATCATTTATGGTACACTACAACTCTCATACCTTAATATGGGTGAAGCCCTAACCTTATTCATTGGCCTAAGAATGTTTAACCCAATCTTGAATCTATGGGCTTCATAGCAATAACACATTTTGGTGCCACATCAACATTCACGTAGTTAGTTCATACCATTGAAGCATGTCTATGAATGTGACCCCTATCATGAGACACAATTTATAATACACACATGTCATACAACTTTAGTTGATAAGGCAATGTACCATTAGATATGAATGCATTAAATTGCGTTTACATGAGGTTAGTAAAGGTTAACACACACTTATGTTAGAGCCATTCTATTTCTTTTGTATTTTGCATTCTAGTTCTCTACGGCTCCATTACCTTCATATGGGTGTCATCTACACCTTTCTTACTGCATTGCAAGCATTTAACCCTTTACAAAATCTATGGCCTTCATATCAAGCCCATATTCCTAAACCATGCCTTCATCTATGTAGTTAGATTATGCCACTTAATCTCATCTATAAATGTGACCCCCTCTCACATGCACTATTTTTTCCATTTTTTCCACTATTTTCATATGTTTTACAATTGGTTTTATATTTATTTCAACAAGGTATTGTACATTGATCTAACCTTTTTGTTGAGATTTTCTATCATATTTTTGAAGTGATTTCAATTCTCATATTTTCATTTTTATGTACAACTTATGTTTTGTATTTACGATATAATTGACCAACACATGCATTTATTAGTTACTTTAGAATAGAAAGGAGGACATATTTATATCAGAACCATGTTACTTAATCCTCAAAATGAAATCATATAGCAATATGGCACTTTTATATTATATGAAGTTTCTTTACATTGTGCCTCTTATATTTATTTAATAGACGAGATGTACTTATGTTTCTATTTGCATGATGAAAGAGGTGCCTGCATGAAGGTTGATTCCAAAGACATCTATTAGGAAATGAGAGGGGATAGGGATGTGCCTGGAGGTCTTTGCTATGAGCTACATGAAGATGCAGCTTTTTTGTATGGGTTGTTTCAAAATATTCACATTTGTTGCACAAATAGATGTCTTGAACATATATCATCAAGGCAGGATCAAAATGAAATAAAGGTAATCACTATGGATGCATTCCACATGCCTAATTTAGAAGATGTGCCTGCAAATGAATTTTTTGAAACTTTGTTAGATTTTCCATTAGTTGACATCATTCCTGACATGCACCCATTCTCATTTACTCATATAATGTTCAAATTTTTTTTCTATCATACTATTCTCCATTATCCTCCTTGACTCGATGTAATGTTGAATGAATGTTGTTGAAAAGTTTATTTTCTATATATGTTGTAATTTTATTGAAATACAAAAAACTTTATACATGTATTTATATTAAATTTATTTTTATTATTTACACGATGTCTATATGTTATCCATATGCTCTTTTGATTATCATACCATTATATACTCGTTATAGTTGTAATGATATGTTTGTTCTACTAAAATTATGGATCGCCTAAAGGTTGGATCTTCAAAACTAGTTAAGAGCCTAATGTGTAATCCTTCTATGTTTTAATAGATGGAAAATAGGTGGGAATAAATTATGCAACTTATACTACAAAATCCAAATGAGGGTCCATTTGATTGCAATAGTATCAAGTGGTATAATTTTCCTGACATCAATGACAAACACTTATGGGTTGTATATGTTGACACTGATAGCGTTGGTGACTTTGTTGAAGGATAGTCAAGAAGGGAGTTGTTCCCCACAAATTTTCATGTTTTACATCGTAACTGAAAATCACATGTTCCTAGAAAGCATTGAAGGATTAACACCACATGTGAATATGTAATGTAAGTCATCTCACATTATAGATTTCAAGCAAGTGTCTATTTAGAGGTTATTTTGTTCCATTGATGTACACTTTTTTTCCAATTTTAATGACTATTAATTTGTTCACCATAATCATGTAGATACTAGTGTTCATATGGGCCCGATCATTTTTGAGAAATTGATGCCATACAAAGAGACAAGCTTATAATGCCCAAGTCTAGAAAGGGTATCCTACCAAGTCAAAGTCATATAAGATGTAGTTTTCAGTGTCATTTGATCACATGACATATGCGTGTTAGACCTGATCATGTGTTGCTTACATATAATCATGTAGAACACATAGACAATTAACACAACTATTGCAAGGCCCACAATTGAATAACTCAAGGGAAAGAAATGTTTCTTTTCTCCTTACATTAGTGCCAAAATTAATGAATGGGTTCATAGGCTATTATTGTTAGGAATGTATATTTATTTTATCCACCTTAAACACCCATAAATGGTGCATGACAAACTTATATTTTTAATGGTGAAACATAATGGGATGATTTCCTAAGCAAGAATGACATTTGCAATAGAGAATCATTGATCAAGGAGGAAGAATAATTGTGCAGTCATGATGATGCAAAAAATGTTTGGGAGTGGGCACTGGTGAATCTTGACATGTGATTTTTATATCAAGGATAAAATGGGGGAGAGATTGATGGGGAGGAGAAAATCCCCTTTGTCTTGGGCATACAACTCCCATAACAATTGGAATGGTTGTTGAGATTTGGGAATTGTAGTTTATTGGCCATGGATTCAAAGTTTGGGAAGAATATAATGAAGGTATGTTTCTAATGCTTGTAATAGTAGTTGATAATATACGTATTTAAAAACATCCACTCCCATTTGAGTTCTATATTTTTTGTATAGTTCCAAATGTACACATTGATGGAATTTGATTCCAAACATGAAGTGTAACCATTGCATGGGTCATTATGTCATAGTCCTGTACTGATGACATAATCCAATGGATGTAAATTCTTCTTCAAATACATTGAATGGACCATCAATGCATTTATGGTGGATGATGTTAGTGTGAAGACAAAATATATTAGGTACATATTCATTATTCTTACATGCATCATAGATTTCATATTTGGATATTCATATACAACATCCCCTCCTTATACCATTTACTCTTACAAAACTATCATGTTATGCAGGGAGACATTGAAATATGAGGTCTACTTATGTAGTTGGCATGTTCCTCATGAATGGTTGAATAATTTTATAGCAAAGGTGAAAGATGATGATGTAAGACATGTGATGTTTTATGATTTAGTGTACATAATTCATAGTTTTAATAATAAAGACATGGAAAAATGGAAGTCTAATTTTTTTTAGAAAGGTATCACTCCTCTCATGCGACTTTTGTTTAATATTGGGAATAACACTAGGTAGATAGGGTTAGAATGTAGTTGTGATGTTGTCATACATTTTCACATGTTGGGAAAGAAACAAATGCATCCATAGAATCTTACCATTCCCATTTAAAATATTGTTTCCTAAGCACAACACAAACATATACACATCATAGGGTGGATTGGTTGGTTCACCAAATAACAATAGTTGTTTAAATATATTATTTGTGGCTAAAAGTATGCAAGGACATTTAATTCTATAGGAAATTCAAATTACATAGGATTGAAAATATTTCATGGGTATGTGCTTTACAAATCCTAGATTTTCATGTTACCTTTCATAATAGTGACCCTCGTATGACATGGGTACAAAGTATGAAAGATGAGATGTTACATTATCACATCTTTACTATAAGGCCATCCATTTCAATGTGTAACTACCCATTTTCACTCCAAGGCTACACTTGAAAGCATGTGATCAAGGTGGACTTGATGAGAAATATGAAAACTCAAGTAGTTATAGAAGATGCTAGGCGTGGTGTTAATGAGATCATAAACAACACTGATGTCAAGTACAATGTAAGTTTTTTTACCCCATCTAGTTTTTACATTGATAACTTTGAGATGACTATTATTTATGCAATACATTTTCATTGCCTAGATCATAGACAATAGATTTAAAATTGAAAATGAGGGAGAATAAGGTATGCATTTAAGAGGTTTGAACACCAAAATGCATGGTATATCATCTATGGATATACAAGGATCAAATTGTGTAGTATAAGGTGTTGCAAAAAATTTGGTGGATGACACTAAAAACTAGCTTAGGGAGACTGATAGTATAAGACTCGTAACTACTCTCAGTCATTTATTTTTTTATTTTTTGGCATTTCTAACTTGATGATTTTATTTTTATGAATAGATCCCTTCCATTTATGGATTTGATGATGTTGATAACCTAATATGGAAAGCATGAGAGATATTTAAGAAATGTTGTGCAACAGATAGAACCATAGAAACTATGTCATTGTTAAAAAAACTATATGATAGATGTTTACAACAAGGTGCAGAGTAGGGTGATATCAAATGCACATCACTTAATGGCTCATCCATTATAACATGTGTAAGATGAGCATGGAAATTCCACTCATAAATAGAGATACTTAATTTAAAATATGAATAGATGAAGAAATTAGAGCATGTCATAGGAGAAAACACTTTTTCCAAACCCCCCTTGTAACAATATCAAATGACAAGTCTGGGATGAATATCTTAATAGGAAAATGAAGTGAGATATGGGTGGATATAATTGAGATAATGTATATTGATTGTATCCCTTGGTAGGTTTCAGTGATAGCATAATAATAAATGCATGTACAATTGATGAATATATACTATTGTTATATCTTGTGATGTAATTGTATTCATTTGATGCATCATCAATGATATTTCAGACCAATTGACCGATTAATCTTTTATTACCTTCAATCAAGGAAAAATAAATAGCATATTGTCAAGGTGAATAGTTTGCTTAGACTGTCCACATGTGGTAACATATTGCATAAATGCATTGTCTTCTAAAAGGATGTTGTGAAAGTGATTTAAAGCTGAAAATAATGCATGAAATTATGTACACTTTGACACTTGAAATTAGGTATATTATCTATAATTCTTGCTTCAATGTGCTATCCTTTTTGGGATTATTATTTCCCAGATTGGTATTACAAGACCAATGTGTTCATTCTTAGCTTACTCAGTCCCAGATAACTTTACAATTCTCACCATTAAATCTCATGTCTTATAATTTTATTTATAAATTTAGATCCTTGATGTATTATGAAATTCATAAGTTAGCTTTTGATTTATAATTTTTTTTTTTAAAAAAAAAACATCATTTTGGTCATTTATCTAAATTAAGTACCAATATGATCATTCTTTCAAATACAACAATTCAAAATTATTCTCAACTTACATGCATGCTCAAAAACTTAGATTTTATAACATAGAGGTAATTTAAATAAATATGTTTCCCATAGTATATATTGTATCCTAAAATCATATATATGACAATACGACATTTGAAAAAATGCTTTATATTTTGCATATGTATGTAGTTGAGTGCCAGAAAATACAACATTTGTAAAAATGTTTTACATTTTTATTTCATTGATGTTTATGTTATGTTTGGAACCTCCCACTTTGATGCCAAGTGGTTTTGTTATTCAATTAAAATATCTTATAGGAAACCTAAAAATTTTGAACACAATCCCTTGAACCTTGATTAGGATTCCTTAAAACTTAGAATCTAACTTTCCCCAAATGATCATAACCTCTTGAAAGTTTATCTTAAAAATAAAAATTATACTCTCTCATCCCAAACGTTCATATTGAATGATGGTTATTAAAATAATACACCCTCATTATACTAATTAGAATGGTACTCTTAGTAATTACCATTTTGACTGATTGAAGTGGCATCCAACCATCAAGGGATTATAGGTTCCTTATAAAATGAATAGGACCAAGTGGCCTTAAGAGAAAGGGAGGTCAAAGAAAGTAATATAGAACTAATCGGTGAACTAGTTGATGACCAATCCATCCCTAGAATTATTTTACAATAGAAAAATTATATTTTAAAAAAATTATAATTATGCAGATAAAATGTAATCCACTTTTTAAATATGAATGCTTCAATATCTTCTTACATCCTTCTTCGGAACTACACTTTATTTTGATCTCAAAACTGATATAAGTGATCTTCAATAACTTACTCAATGCTAAATATGCCCTCAATATATAGACTATATATTTAAAATTGATCTTACCAATACCAATATTCTCTCTAAAAATGATTTAAAAATTCACTTACTATGTTCTTTATATCTTACTAATATCCTTCCATTCATTTACAAGCATGTCCCCTAGCTCTACAATTGCTCTATTTTCAACCCTGTTATTTGTAATCTATCTTTTAACAAGATTCTCATGTATAACATAATCAACTATAAAATATCAATAAATTTATAAGAATTTTATCAAATTTATCAATTTAAACCTCTTAGCACATGGAATGTCCCAACCTCCAAATTCAACTATTTCAACAATTTTACCTTTGTAGGCTCATTAGAGCTAACTCTGTTTATTGGAGGATTTGAAGTAGCTTCCATTATAACCTTGTTAAATTCTTGAAAAACTTTTTTTATACCTATGAAACACCTCATTAAATTATATTAAACCTTTATACAAGGTCAACACATCACTATTCACCAATTTGATGAGGGCTACCCCCTGCTATAGTGACATGTGTGGGTCTATTTTTGCCTGTTTGAAAGAACTTAAAATGTTTTAAATATAAAATGGAGTGGATTCATTCACTCAAGTGTTAAAACATTATTTAAATACATATACAAGTTTCCATACAACATTTTAAACCAAATTGATATTAAACAATCAAATCTCCTTACCTTTTTATGTCTTCTTCAATGCATACCTATAAAATTTATGACTCAGTCAACTCTCTATTTCTATATAGAGTCTCGATACTCAAAATTTAATTAGTAATGGTTTCTACACATATCCTTTAACCTTACATATAATCTATCTAAACATTATTTATGACTCACTTTAGGTCTCAAAACACTATTTAGGGTTACACAAAACTACAAGAACTTGAGAGTCATAAAAAGTTTTTTCATTCATCTTAACAATTATTTGCATTATATAATATATATAACATAGTATAAAAAACCTTATTCAACTTTTTCCACCTTGAATTTTTAGTCATATAATTTTTTAGTCATTAAATAAGAGGACCGAGTGTAATTGTAGGTGCGTAGTCAAGGGTTTTTTAACATTTTACCACTAATACATCAAAATAATTATCAATCCACCAAAAATATCATTATTAACATAATTCATACATATAATATAATATAAATACATTTCTTCAAATCATAATTCTTCATTCTCACTCTACATATGTAAAATCAGAACTCTGTTAGATGCAGACTACTAATAAAACTATGTTTATCATTCAAAAATCGTATTTAAACCATGAAGAACTAATGTAAACAAGATTAAAACATGTATACCATTAGTTTTTCATTTATATAAAAGGCCTTTCATACCAGACACCTTACTATATTGGTATTTTACATAGTTTTATTTATAGAACACAAGCCTAATGGCCTTCTTTTCTCCTACCCTAGTTTATTAACCTTCTTTTTAACCCTTATATATAGCTCCTCTAAATGTATAAAATAAATCTTATTATTTTTTATTAACATAATTGAACATATTCTCCTAAATCATATAATAATGAAAAACATATAAGCACATTATGAATGTTCCCTTGAGCTCATGCTATACACAGTCACCAAGATTCATTCTTGCATACTTTAGCTATCTGATCTATATGTATATCTTTTAATTTTATCTAAAATGGAAAAGTTATAGTAATGAATTGAGTGTGCTTCAATAATCCATTCTATCTAATATGACTATAACTAGCCTAGTAGTTCTTGAAGAATAATGCTTAAAATGTTGATCAATTTGAGTCTACAGTTCTTCTAGTACAATCAATTCAATTTAATATAAAATGTTTCTAGGTTCATGTATGCCTTCTCAAGATAGTGTATAGATTACACCTTATAATGGGTTGCAAGTTGTGAGATTATAGCCGTATTATAGCATAGTGACCTACCTTACCTAAAACCCACTATAAAATATAGAGTACATGATTCTTATCTAAATACAACCTTTCCCATTTCATGTACGTGTTGACCACTACTCTATTCTTGATGGTAAGGCCTCATTGACATTCATGCAATTTAAAATTTAGTATAATAGGATAGTAAATGTATTCAATCCAATCACAATCTTGTAAAACATATATTAACTAAGAGTTGTCATAAGAAGAAAAATGTGAAACCTCAATCCTAATCTCTAGGTTAATATTTTAAACACTAGCCATCTCTACAACTAGCTGTATACAACTAATGGCAACTTACAGCCATACGTATGCTCAATATTTAAAAAGAATAATGGTGTGCTATAGCCATGAAAATTTTCATCATTTTACAAGCAACAATGGTGTTCTACAGCCATATCTATGTTCAACATTTGAAGAAAATAATGTTGTGCTACAATTATGAGGTTTTCACCATTATACAAATAGACAATGACAATCTACCACCATAACAATATTTATTATTTTGAGAAAATAATGGTGTCTAATAGCCAAGAGGCTTTCAACATTTACAATAAAATAAATCTATCCTACCACCATACATATATTCATATTACATGTCCTTATAAAAAAGAAACAACATTTACAAAGCTTATTTATGAGGCTAGCCCATGCATTTATCCATGCTTAATAAAATCCCCAATTTCATATTATCTACCTATACAAGGTCATTCCATAGCAAACAAGCCAAATCTTGATCCCAAGATATTAATAGTACAATCATTATCTCCATTATTGGATAATGAAAATATTTGAAATAGTTTAAATATAGAGATATTGTTGTTGTTATACACACTAGTAGCTTCTATGAAGTCTCCAATGAATTATAGAAAATTTGAGAAAAAAAAGAAAATTGTTCATCTATAAATGAGAACATGGAAACATAGCTAAGCTAAAAAGTATGACTTGATTTTCCTCATTCACCCCTATAAGTAGAAGGGGATTTAATAAAATGAATCTTATATGCCACTATAAGGATATATTTGAGCCACGGATATAGAGGCTTACCAATGGAGTAAACAATGAAACCAATCTCCTTGAGCTTCTTTACATCTATAGTGTTAAAGCCATCAAAAATATATGCAGGGTTCTACAAATTATAGTAGATATTTTGGTAGTCCAGATTGTTAAACTCATTCCACTTTGTTAGAAGGCACACTCCATGAGCATTTTTTGTAGCTTCATAAGCATCTTGAGCTATAATAATAGACCAAGGGCTCATTGGTTGTAAATGAGGAAGAGGATCCCAAGAAACATTTTTCCTGGAGAGATCTCTTTGAGTTTGGGCCTCTATTACTTGTGGGTGGTAATTCCTAACATTTGTATTTTCCCCAAAAAACTTTTGAATACGTCAATTGTAGGGTTATCACCATTATCTTGGTTTCATATTGTAAACCCAAAAATGGTAATCTTATTTATTGAAATTGTATTGAACATTAAGGACACTACATGGTTCATAAATCTTATTTTTCGATCGACATTCATCTTAATAACTAGCTTATAGTAGTTTGTTTCCTCCGTAAGTCCACTGTAATCATAAATGCAAACCAAGTTCAAAATATCTTTCTGAAAACATGATCCACTAAAACCAACACTAGCATTTAACAAGCCTTAACCAATTCTAAGATTTTTGAAAATGACATAAGCAACTTGTGTAACATTTTTGCCTATTTATCCACAAAGGGATTTGATTTTCATTCACTCATGAAATTATCTAGGCTAAATATGCATTTGAAATAGGTTTTAAAATTTTTATAAACCATAAATTTGTGGTTATAATCTTGTCATCAGGGACCCAATTTGCATAAACTGATTTCAAAGCTTTGTTTGCTTTCTTTCCTTTAGAATCCTTCCTAACCCCAATTAGGGAATGGTTCATATTTCAAAGGTCTTGAATTGCACTTCTGTGTGCAATAAACTCTGGATTTAAAAGAATTTATAACTTCATTCCCTTGTCGTATGGCTTTATGATCTAATTAGTAAGACAAACTTTAATTTAGCATCAAATTACATTCAATTATGACTTAACTACCTTCCTAATACTCCCAAGTACATTAACAAGACCATTCTAACTTGTCTACCATTATTCACCTACATCATAGTTTGGCACATAACTTAGAACAAACCTATTTTGTGCATATGCGACAATCAATGCATTCCATAATATTATTTTTTGTTGCTCATGAGTTTACACTTGTCTAATGCATGTTCATACTTGAAATTTATGTTTTTCTAATGCATTTTCATTTACCTAAGATTTATAATTGATTGAAACAAAAATACCATAATATTTAACAATGTTGATTACTATATGCAGAATAATTAACTATACTTTATGATTTTTTTGTAAATTATCACTAAATATTCTTTTATTATGTGGCAAGTGTCATCCATATTAAAAATATGGAGAGAGTTTTGCAAGTAAGATAATAATTCTAAAAAAACATTTGGAAAAAAAGTCTATCCTGGAGGAGCTAACTTTGGAATGTGATACAATCACCCATAACTTGTGTGTGATGTCCATTGCCTTAAATTGGAGGGGAAAAGGATACACTACAAATTTCATCTAGCCTGATAGTTTGCATTGATGTAATGTTCTTATCCATTACAACATGGTATATTCATCATACCACATTCCATTTTTAAGTCATGAGTACCTCACATTGATAGAGAGGCACAATACTGATTTCTTTGTACAATGGTCATATTAATGGCCATAACATGATGCAATTTTCCATGATGTTTGAAACACACCTAGCACCATCCCATCATATTTAAGGCCATTATTGGAAAAATTATTGCGGACAAAGGTATCAAATTATCCATATGTGTATGTACACCAAAATCAAGTAAAAAATGTGTTCATTACAGTGAAGTTCTCATTCTGAGTACATTTAAAACTATACAACATTCAAAATAACCATTATGATGCATCCAAACTTTGTCCAACCCAACCAACCACAACATTGTGGAAGAGGTACACAATCTCTCACAACACCAATTTTCCTCTCTTCTGACCGGGCCAAAGGATATCAAGAACAAAATATTTTTTCTTCTTCATATCCACTTAAGATGATGATAGTTATGGCAACTACAATCCATCAGATGATAGTCTTCATTCAGAAAGTGAATAGGACATTATCGATGGCATGGGAGTCTCTTTATAGTGTATAGTGTTGATAGTTTATAGTACAATAAGATTGATAGTTTATAGTTTTGTAATCAATTTTGTTTGAACATGTTTACTTTATGGATAAATAAAGTACATTTTACTTGAAGTTTTGATTATTACTTGTAGCAATTACATTCTACTTTATGTTTGCATTTAACCAAATTGAATGATATATACCACTGAGTTATCTCTTAATTCTTGAATAAAAGAGTTTCTTTTAATATTGATCTTCAAAGACCAATAAATATTTGATGACACTGGTAATAGGACCATTTACTAATATGTTTCAATTGTATTCTTGATACTTGCCTGAAAATAGACTTCATCCAAAATTATCACAAAATGTCTCCTTGGTATTGGTCTTAAAATACCAATGACCTTGCTCATTAAAACTATCTTAAGCTCTATATTTAAATCAAGAAACATTCTTCATAAACTAAAATAGGATTCTTATCCCTTTTGGTAGTAATCTATCTCATACAAACCCTTTCATGGTTCATAAGCAATAAAAAACACTAAAATCACTTCCTAAGCATAGTTATATGGGTCTTTACTAGGTTTTAAAATCACTCTTCTTAATTTATCTTTGATCTTGAAGGATCCCAACATCCTAAAATGTAGATGATAATCCTAGCTTGTAAATAGGTCTATTAGGGATCATAATGGAAATAAATCTTTAAAATGAAAAAAAATCCTCTTTTGACAAGTATATATTAGTGAAAAACAACATATCTACCTTCTATAACGTTCAAACTTTGATATCCAAAGAACACATATCTAAATCCTTCAATTCTTCCTCATCCAACACACACACACACACACACACACACACACACACACACACACACACACACACACACACACACACACACACACACACACACACACACACACACACACACACACACACACACACACACACACACACACACACACACACACACACACACAAAATATACACAATCTTCTCTATTTTAATATTCAAATAATATTTGGTTCAAAAAAGATTAGATTGTTCAAATCAATGATAATTGAAACTTATTAGATGTAATCCCAAAATACTAGATAGGTCACCCCCAATCAAAGAAACTTATGAAAACCCTACTTTGCTAGAGTATTAGTTATATATTTGTATGTACTTGAAGAGGTTCTATTCCTTTTTATTTGATTCAATTACTTCTTGAAGGAATTATAAGGTGTTTTTAGACTTTTATATGGAAGATAAACCAATTATCTTTATTATTTTCTCAAGGATTTGGAAGGAATATCAAGATTTATGTTTTAGGCCTGAATATACCTAAATTGCCTTCTTAATCAGTCTTATTTCCCAACAACAAATGAATGATTGGATTCACCTATCCAAGCATTATACAATGTTTATACAACACCAAGAACCCTTATCAAAAGTTTAAAACCAATTTACAAAACAAAATGATCAAACTTTCTCTTTCTAGACTATCTTCAATGATTACCTATAGGTTTATAAGAACACATTCCTTTATAAAATGAACTAAAAGAGGGATAATAACTTGTACCATTTATTCAAACATTCTATAATGACATACCAATGATAATAAACCATCGTGAAGAGTTTACGGCCAATAAAGACCAATCATATACTATCAGACTTCACTTTTCTGTCCTCTTAAAGATAATCTATAGGTGTCCAAAACCCAATTAATTATATCTAGAGTTTTAGAAGCCATGTTTACTTGGTAACACCCAGATCAATTTCTTTATACTTTTCAGATATTACTTACAAAATATAAAACAATTCCATATGTTCATTTTTGATTTAGAATCCTTTTTCTATTAAAAGCTCAGACTTAGGGTTTGACTAAGTATCAATAGGTTGAGAGCTTCAATTGGATGGTTTATAAAGAATATATACTATTTTTACAATCTAAAACTTGGAACATGGCCTCAATAACTTTATACAACTTATCCAATTATCAAATCTAATCCATGTAATATCTTATATGTATGAACAGTGACTGTAGCAACTGCAAACACACAAAAATATGATTCAAATGGATTTAGTAACTAGAACTTATAAATCGAGTGTAGAGTCACTTCCAAATTTACTTGGACCATGTCCACACATGTGATAATTATTTGAATATAGTGATTTTAAACAACTTTGTTATTTTATTTCTAAGAATTTAGCTTTGTTTTCATATAGACCCCTATTTTTTACTATCATACTTTCTCTTTTTCTCTATATGATCTTAAAATCCTCCTCTCTCTATGTTATTATTTCAGTCCTCTTATTATATTTATAACCTTTAAACTCCTATAAGGATGGTTTGATCCTCATCCTTTTACTAAACCTAGTTTTTTGTTGAAATAATGCTTCAAACTATGCTAAGCTCTCCTTTTCCAGTATGTGGATCCTCCTATTCTTAAGAAGTGGATACAATATTTCTTCCTCGTATCTTGGTTTTGACCTCATCACACATTTTGAGTCACCTCCTCCATGTTTCACATTATGTTTTGGTGGAGAATTTACATTTTACAAAAAATTTGACCTTTCAACCATGATAATTCCTACTTAATGGACTTATAACCTTTTTTAATGCGTAGTACTCTTTTCAAATTTGAATTGACATGCTATTGATTTTGGAGGAAAAACACATTATGACTCATACATGGTTTAGAGGGAAGTTTGAGAAGGACTATTTATTACCTATTACACCTATCATGACTTTTAAACAATTGAACATGATCCTATTACAAGAGTTTTCATTACATCATAAATCCTAAGAAGGTTGTTTTATTGTTGATACTTACCTTCTAAGACCTTTCATTCAAACACTAACCTTATGTACAAAATTTATGTAGGTGACATCACTATCCCTATCTTTTTTTGACTTGAACCCTATATTATGCTTCTCTAACTCTAATTGGATTGTTTTAAGAAATATGATTTTTATTAAGGTTATAGTATAAGATAATAAGTTTACATCTTTGTTTTAGGTCTATTGTTTAAAAAAAATGAGTAATTCCACTTTCATACTTCTTGGGATGATCTATCCTCTATTTTCTTATTCTAATAGTATCTTATGAGTGTTTAAAAAGTTAATAATGGACTAATATCTAGGTATGTGAGTGTACTATTTGGTCTTAAGAAGAATGTATTTGACCTAGTTTCACTCAATAACGTATTGAATGACTTTGTCAAGTATTATGGATTGTTTAATCTGATGAGAAATTGATAAGACTCCTTAAACTATTCCAATCTTCAAATTCAATTCCTGCATTAATCTACATGTGTCTTAAGTGATTGTCGTGACTGTGTATGCTCTAAAAAATAGAGTAGTAAGAGTTTGAATAGTATAAATCTTGATCCAAGTTCAAAATCACTTCAACAAGGATGAAATCTCACTCATTAGTTCATGAACAACTTAGATACACCAAATCAAGTAAGCAAGTGTTGGAAAATAAACACTGATTTTGTAGATTAAAATGTGAAGAAACAAGTGTTTCAGTTTCTTTACATATAAATTAAGAAGTGTATATTAAGTACCGAAAACATAAGTCATTACACACAACTAATTATCATTATTTCTCTATGGAATAACATGACTATTGGGAAACATACCATTGATTTGAGCAAATAAGAGCTCAAACTCTACCTTTAAAATCTATAGCTAGTGCTCATATATGGAAATTATTCCTTCATGATTTAATTTCATGTCCCTCATAATCTTTTCCCTTGCATCACATAGTGCTTTCATGTAGGCATAGGCAACTTCTAGATTGACAAACATTATTTCATCATCCATCTTCTCATCCCTCAATGTGAGAACTATATAGTGCAACATCTTGACCTCTCTGCTCTTCTTAGCAAGTGCATTTTCCAACTTATTAACCTTTGTCCTTGCATTTTAAATAATCTTAGACAAAAATTAGTTTTCCCTCTCGAGTGATTGTTTTCTAAAGCCAGTAGTGACAATTGAAAACCAATATGTTCTTTTGCACCCTTACATTCTTAAATCTCATCCTTACATGTCCTCAGGCAATTGGAAAGTCATATTCTCATTTTAATTCAGCACTTCATTTGTATAAATACATTTGGAAGTCAATCATAGGATTCACTTTTTTTAGCAGTGATAAGCAAAAAAAAACTAATCATAAATGAGGGTCCATGAGATTAATGATTTGTTTGAGAATATGGAAAACCTAAGAACATCCAAATAGTTTAAATTATGAATAATTTTCTTACACATACATAGTTTCATAACTTAAAATAAAATAATGAAAACAATAAATTATCCAACTATTGACAAATTAGAAAAGTATGTAAGTGAAATGAAAAGTATTGCATGTTCCATTGGCCTATGATGAATTTCTAAAATAATTAGAGACACTAAAAGACAACATAGAATACCATTTTTATTTACCTATGCCATGGTCATTCTAATATATTAGACTATTACAATCCTTGTAAACCCTCCTCCCTCACCTCGAACTGTAGCCCATAGACATCAATAGCTATGGTGTCAGTTTTCTAAATAGACAAACACATGATATCAGATAAATTAAGGTAAAAGAGACAAGCCATGCATAAAAATATTATATTTCACTCCTTCCCATCATGTTTACTTCTCAATAGACATAGAGACATGCAAACATGTGCACTTTGTCACCAACATGTGAAACATCGAAAGAAGAATATGGTATACATGTCAACACGATACATCATTTGTTGACAACATCACATATTTTACACATAAGAATGATTTCATGAGTACATGGGGAAAAAATTGCATTATATAACCATACACTATCATGTAATACATCAGTAAATGAAAAATTAACCAACAAACTATTACTTAAGTCATACATAAATAAAAACTTCATATCCAACACAATCTAGAAATGAAACACTTGTATTGAAATCTCATGTCCAAATAATATATTTGACCACACATCATACATATTATGTAAAAATGTATGTATATAAATAATATCTAAGGTGGTAGCCACAGGGCAATATCAATGTTCATGCCCTGGCCATGAAGCCTCTTCAGGAGGACAAACAAGTGGAAGTGGTCAACAACATGAATGCACATATATGCATATATCACCTTGTCATGAAGCCACCTACATTTAAAAATGTGTAGGTTATAAATCTAGATGAAAATAAAGAATAATACATCAAAATGAATGATACACTTGTCAGTTTGGTAAATAAAAAGTGACTATCATACCTCCAATAAGCGGTTCATAATGCTTAGGGGTGTGTCACCTCATCTCCATAAAGATCCTATATGTAATAACAATATACAAAACTATCAAAATATTTAATGGTAGGGTTCAAGAAAAGTAGGGGGAAGAAAGAAGAGTGCATATAAGATGTATTCATCATAAGAAGTACAATATCAATTTGTGAGGCAACCTATCATATGCACTTTCATTTTTTATGATCCCCCTGATAAACACTTTTACCATTCCACAAAAGGATTTACCTTAAAGGAATGTGATCATCATTAGTAGAATGGGAACGAGGTTCATCCCTCTACATTTTGACTGGTGATTGTAGAAGAAATATCAATATTAATATTGAGTAAGTTTAATTCAACTTAAATTTAACTTCATGAAAACTAATCAACAAAATGCATCTAACCTAAGGTCCATTGTTGCATGCACCTTGTTGTTGCTCTACCCATTCTCTTTCTCACTCCATTTATCAACAATATTATCTTCATGTAATGTCATATTCCATTCTTCATGCCAAGTTTTCACTTGAATCATATGGAATCATCTCAACATTGATAGCCTTTATGGCTATCTCATTGAAATAACACAAGTTGTAGACATTTTCCCTAGCCAACCATGATCTTTCCAGCCTATCTCACTTTTTGATGCTCTCATTTTTCAATAGTCACTCTATTATCCTCTATATTTTTATTTTTTTATTGTTCTTCCCTTCGCTTTCATTTCACACTTTTATCACGCCCTGTTCAACTTAAATTTAATTTCATGAAAAGTAATCAACAGAATGCATCTAACCTAAGGTCCACTGTTGCATGCACCTTGTTGTTGCTCTACCCATTCTATTTCTCACTCCATTTATCAACAATATTATCTTCATGTAATGTCATATTCCATTCTTCATTCCAAGTTTTCACTTAAATCATATGGAATCATCTCAACATTGATAGCCTTTACGGCTATCTTGTTGAAATAACACAAGTTGTAGACATTTTCCCTAGCCAACCATGATCTTTCCAGCCTATCTCACTTTTTGATGCTCTCATTTTTCAATAGTCACTCTATTATCCTCCTTTATATTTTTATTTTTGTGATTTCTCTTCCCTTTGCTTTCATTTCACACTTTCATCATGCCTTGTTCAACTTAAATTTAACTTCATGAAAAGTAATCAACAGAATGCATCTAACCTAAGGTCCACTGTTGCATGCACCTTGTTGTTGCTCTACCCATTCTCTTTCTCACTCCATTTATCAACAATATTATCTTCATGTAATGTCATATTCCCTTCTTCATGCCAAGTTTTCACTTGAATCATACGGAATCATCTCAACATTGATAGGCTTTACGACTATCTTGTTGAAATAACACAAGTTGTAGACATTTTACCTAGCCAACCATGACCTTTCCAGCCTATCTCACTTTTTGATGCTCTCATTTTTCAATAGTCACTCTATTAGCCTCCTTTATATTTGTCTTTCTGTGATTGATCTTCCATTCGCTTTCATTTCACACTTTCATCACGCCTTGGGGGCCTCCTTAGAATGGGCTATCGACCATGAATCTTATGATAGTGAGCGTTAAATCTGTCTCATGACCAAAATGGATGGCCACCATTAGCATTGAATTTATCACATGACCTTAACAAGCAAAGGTGCACATTTCATCTCACAATACCCAAATCTATGATATTATACTCACTTGCATACTGTCATTCAACAAGGAAGGAATGTAAGGTTAAAAGCATAAACATATAAATAAAAGATAATGTCATCAAAGACAATAAAACATTCTTAAAACATTTTATTTTTCCTCCATTTTAGATTGAGAAGTGTTAGGATTCCAATCACTATCATCATCATCATCAACAACATCCTCATCGATGTTGTCATCAAGGTTATCTTATTCCACATCCTCCTACCACAAAGTTTGACATATATATGTCACTCCAAACATATATGGAACAACTAACATGTATGATCATGACAAAGGAAAGAGAAAGTACAATGAACATGCATTTTTAGGGATGAAGTCATTATGCAGGGAATTATCAACCACATCCACATGGATCTACTCCACCCTATTGAACTAAAACACAAAAAATAACAACGTACAAAAATAGTTGGTGTGTCAAAAGTACTCTAATGTTGATTATTGTAAGAGGGAAGAAATAAGCACTATTTAACATGAGGATTAATTCAAACATTAAGGGCAGCCAAAGGTTCTCATACATCTCATGAGAAATAGTCATTGGGCACTTCATGAACACCCTCTTCAACTTTGATTTGCTCCACCCCGTCCTCCTATAGTATTAAACAATATGTAACAAATGAAAATATGGATACAAAGTTTGCAAATATTTAGCATTTTTCATATGCGATAATAATATTAAATTAGGGATTGAAATTACATATACCATCAATAAAATTACCTATGTTATCCCCCCTTGTCTACATCTTTATTCATTAAATAATTGATTGTGCATTGGGATTCCACCCCTGGTTATTCACAGGCAGGGGATAGTTATCTTAAAATAGTGCGAATACCTTTCCCAATTATTGATGGTCCATCTAAAACCTTTATTCAATCTCTAAGGAAAGGATGGGAATGTCTAAATTGAGTTCTTGCATGCAATGAGGACCTCCCATTGACTTCTTTCTCTTAACACAATGTATGTCACAAAAGATTAATATCAACCAAAAATGATGTAACTAAAATTCATCTTCGAGTGTAGTAGTTGAAAGTGCATACAATTTGTTCAGTCTCAGCATAAAGTTGCTTGAGGCAATCTTATCATTCCCAATCATCCATCTTAAATCTGGAGTAGTTAAAATTCATAGTATTAGTTTCCAACATATGATAATTTTCATATAAACTAGTTAAGAATATGATTTACAACACTAACCCTTACCTATGAATAGCTTGAAGAATTCATCATATTGATCACCAAGAGAGTATAATGGCATGACAGTGGGAAGGAGATGTAAGTAGTGGGTACCGTAACATAGCAGTCATGGAATAATATAGAAACCATTGTTCACAAAATTAACACCTTATATTGAAAGTATATATTACAAGCCTCCAGCAAGGAAATATATATATGAGAAGACGTGAAAGTAATTGTAGATAATGTAACATTTGAAAGAGGAAATTGTCTTTTAATAGTATAGATAAATAACGTACCAATTGATTTGGAAATAATCTATATACTATGGAAACAACTTATGTGGCGATTCAAGGAAAAGATAATAAAAAATTTGTATGAAGTAGATAAGATAAATAAAATGTAGTATCTACATTACATTTTGAAAACTTTAAAAGAATCAAAACATGTTTGTTGTAAATTTCAAAGGTTAGCAATGTTATTTTTGAAGCAAAGAATATCAAGTCCATGGAGATTGTATGCAAAAAAATCAATTTAAGTTGGATCTTCTTTCAAAGAGGTTAATGGAAATATTTAATAAGCTCAATGAAAATTATGAATGAAGAACTCAACAATAATAAGAATACACTATATAATACAATGGGAGTACAATAAACATGGATTGACACACTCTTACAAAGTGGAAGTCTACACAAACACATCAAAATATGATAAGATTAACCCTTTCAATGCACATAAAAGCACACACATATGATGACCCCGTCACCACAAATTATGAAGTTTCATCCATATACCTCCTAAACCAAAATGGAGTGAATTTAAAAACATGCAAGGATAAATACACATGAATCAATGAAAACATCAATAACATGTTTGGATTTATTAATACTAAATTGAAAACAATTCACTTCTTTATTTTATTTATAATTGCAAGTGCTTGCAAACCATAGTGAAGTTTCGATAATGTTGTAGTGGCATAACATTCAAAGCTTAAAACCATGTGATTAAAATACAATGCACCTATGGGCCTATAAAAATAAGCACTCATGAATGAGTCCCATAATTAATACTATGCTCAAATATACATATAACAACAGTAATATATCAAAATGTACATAGGACAAACAAAAAGAAGTGCACATTTTATTTGGTTGAGAATGTAAAGGATTTATTGTATGAATTCTATACCAAAAAACCATCTATGGATTTTGGAATAGAATTTTTAAAATACATTTTGATAATTAAAAGGACAATATGTTTTAGCAGTTGAGATTCAATTGTCAGATTGAAACGGATATGGATAAAGATAGTTGAAAACGCAAAATGGTACATATGTTTGGTGAACTTCAAGTATGAAAACTGAAAATGGTAATTATCCATGTCAACAAATAAACTATAGTTGTTCCTATTTATATTAATGAAATTAAAACATGAATGGTAGATATGAAAAATTTCATGTTTACCATTTCCATACAACTCAATACATCTTGGATTTTCATATTAATGACTATTGCACATGCACAGTTGAGGGAGAGACATAGGTAAAAGATGGTAGGGGGCTTTAGTAGGGGTCTCAATGACCGGGAGTTATTTTTATGGACACATCAGGATCTGAATGAATGTGATTTATGTAAACACTTAATTGGTATTGGATATTGATTAGTCCAAAATTTTATGTGATAGGAATCCAATGAATGAGAAAGCTTCATGCTTAAACTATGGACAAACACAGGGCATGTATAAAAATAAATATATATTTGTATACTAAATAATTGTTTACCCAAATAAGAATAGAGCTCAAGATATTAAAAATGAAAAATACCATAGAGCCTCCTAAACACTGTGTTCTACCCTGTTCTAAAGCTCTTATTGTCAAATTCCTTGTCTTAACCTTCAACTGCAACATTTAACCCATATAATGGACTAGTAATGTGGTAGTCTTGTTTAGGACATTTTGTCAAACACAATGTAGGGTTACTCTATTGTCAAGCGTACATTTTAAAATAGTATTAAAAATTATTTTTTATTAGATGTTGGAGGTGTAAAAATGTGGAAGCAAAAAAAGTAGATAAAACATTATATTTAAAAATCTTGTTCCCTGTCACCCCTATTTGGAAAGTATGGACACCCAAGACAAATACAAAAATATCTTTATATTTTTTACTTTAATGTTTCCATTTTCCTTGATGAAGTATGTTACCATGTTTTTTAATGTGTTATTTAGTATGTTTCCATTTAAATGTTAATGAAACCCTTTAGATCATTACCACTGGTACATGTAATATCTGGCATTTGAAGTGATTAAAAAGGCTAAAAACATTTATATCTTGGAAGATATATATTTTTTTAGATCATTGCTCTCCTTCCATATTTCCCTATGTTTTAGTAACGTCACCCAATCTTTGGCACCCATTAACATGGCAATCTTGTTTAAGACATTCTATCAAACACAATACAGTTTTATATAATTACTATCCTGGGATCATTAGTTTTTGAGATTCTTCTAGTTAGCACAGATGCTATCTCCCTCCACCTTAGATCCAGCAAGAAACAAATCATAAATGACATAGACATTACTATTTATCCTTTACCCAGCTCACAGGAAGAGATTCATGATATGGATAGGGACATTGGAATGTGCCCACAAAGAATGATAACCTGGAAAGGAAAATTCATTAAAAACAATGCATGTTTGTGAGTCATCTACATGCCACAATTTCCTCATGCCATGTAGTCGATGATGGATGGCCTACCTTAGCTAGTTACAGTTAGTGATACGTGCTCGCTTATGGTTTGATACGTGTTTGACTACATGGTTTAACCACTTTAATGGTAGCTGGCGGTGGCATCAATGGTTACGGTTAATGATAGGAGCGTAGTTAGTTGTCAACAAGCTTAAATGTCTTTGCTAGTCGATTGGATGACTGTAAGACTGACCTCAAAGACCGCCAAGTATATCAATGTGATGTGGAAATTAAAACATGAAATAGATTAACTATTTTTTGATTGAAAAGCATCTATATGCATTTGAAATCTATATAATAAAATTATTATTATTGATATATTGCAAAACAAGTAAACATAAATGATAATATGAATTTATTATCTTTTGATTCAAATCTTCTAAACACATTTGACTTACTCAAAAATTTGTATTGTGGTTGCACGACACATAATTTTGAAAAGAATAATATATGAAACAATTTTTTTTCTCTCTTTCAATCTAGAGAGGTATCGGCTCAACAAGAATTTTGATTATGTCATCTTTAGTACCCTTGTGTGAATGTGAAAATCCATCTATATCCCTCTAGATGAAAGCCACAGATTTATACATCGAATCAAAATACAACCTCTTGGAATAAATTGGTTTATCATGTTCATAAAATAAACACTCCTTGCTCAATTCTTCTATGTTCAAGTCAATAAGCATGTTCAGATGATCTAAAGCTTGATCCCTTGTTTTTTCAGGGTTGTCTCTGACATAACACTCTATCCATGAAGCAGTGTCTCCATGTTCTTGCTCATCCTACAAAAATAATAAAAAGAAAAAAGATATAACATAGTTTTTAGTCAAATTTATAATTCATATAAAAGGTACCAGCTTTTTACATTATAGCATTCTTATAAATAATAATTCAAAAAGATTAATGGAATGTAATCTGTAGATACCTAAAAATCTTTAGAGTCATCGATTAATCAACATCCCCATGCTACACTGCTTTCAAACTTATTAAATCTTTTCAAAAGATTATCTGGAAGATAGGTGTCAATTAAAATCATGGGGGAAAATGTTACCACAGGAACAATTAAAGATATTAAAGAGTTCTTTAAATATTCAGGTAAAGTTGGTTGATAATCATTAGCAATCCATTCAGCATCTTGAAATTCTGCCCAAATAAGAGTCCTCCACTGCAATGTAAAATATGAGATATAAATTAAGATATATATAATGATATAAAATCCAATTTAAACAAAACTATGAAATACTAATTTGTATTTTATAAATTTATGAATAGTAATGTGATTGGAAACATGCCATTAAAAACATAATTAAAATAAAAATGTCATTTGTAAAGAGATCAACAGAAGTCTGGGGAAAATCCATGGAACCATCAAAACTAAAATCAATTGTAAAGATCCAAGTGTCCATTAGCTAGTACAAAGTACATAAACAACTATAAGTAAGTAGTAACTATGTCAAACTAGTTTGATGTCAAATCAAATCCCAGAACTTACATAATTTCGCATCCACTTCTGCACACAGGGACCATGTATCTTTTTTGCTTCAAAAACTATTTCCATGTATGTTTTATAGGCAAATTGGAGACTAATTTGCATGAAGTCTGGAAGACGGTCCATCATTGACATATCCCAACTGAACATCAAAATCAAAACAAATAACTTCATTCACTAGTTAAAATCAAAATAATAGAACAAATACATTACATAGTCATGAATTAGAATCACATTGTGAGGTAAGGTCATGATAATAATAAATTCCAAATAACTAACTTAATCAAAGCCTCCCTAAAGTGTATGAGCTCTTCAATGGTTCCATAAGTGTCAAAAATATCATCAACAATAGTAATGACAGTACCAAGTTTAGCATAACAAAGTTTAGTTGCAGCATATTCAGGGTCATACAATCCACATGTATACCAGAAGTAATAATCTACATGTCGATGTCTAAACAAACTAAGTTGCCTCACAGTAGCCTCATCCCACCATCTGTATCATTGCAAATAGAACATTTCACAATATTAGCTTTTATAAAACTAGGAACACAATTAATTTGATATGACTAATAAAGATGAAAAACTATAATAATTGTATTACTCTGATAAATATTTCAGCTTGGTTTGATGTTGAGCTTGTAAAATATTGAAGTATAATATTGCTAGATACAAAATCTTTTTGCAGCCCTCACTTGGCATCCTACAAGAAACAATTATTACCAAATGTTAGGGTAAGATATTTTATTTTCACAACATAAGATTTGGACAAGACTCTGTTTAATAATAGTGAAATATAAATAAAAATATTATATGAGTGAATGAAAATTTTTATGTCCTTAAAACAATTTTAAGATGTATTGAAGAGGCATATCAAACTTGGAATAGTAAAATATGTATTTAAAAGTATTTCAATTTTTTTTTTTAGGTTATAAAATCATAAAGGAGGAGACTGGATTATGGTGTGGTATTCAGACTTACTTATAAACACCTTCCATTAATATCCAAGTATTAATATCTTGTCTAAATATTTGAATAGAGTTCCATGCCTCCCATCTTGAAACCTTGCATCTCCATGGATATTTTGTATCGTACTCAATCTGTAAAAAGAGAGGATCAAGATTATGATTTGATTATTAATATATTAGTTATAATATATCTATCTAAAAATTATTGAGGTGATTCAATATAGAAATGCCTATTTTATATTTATAACATAATTTTATCTTTTAAAAAATTCCATATTGATTAACTACTCCAATATCTTCACCTCTAATTTTCTTTGAGTAGAAAATGAATTTCTAAAAATTTATATCTACTTCTCTGAACTTTCATCAAATTTCTGAGTCTACCATTTTTATTTTGACAGTCACTAATAACCCTAGGACCTCATTATCCAGCCCAAAGGTTCATTGATTAAACTAGTAGTGGGCCCAAAGGTTCATGGAATCCCGAAAGGGATATATTTAATCTTGTAAAATTCTGATTGCATTTCATATTTACATATGTTTTTATTTAAGTATTCTAGGTGATTAACGAAGATAGAAAGAAGCTCACAGATAAAGATATAATTAATTATATTTAACATGTATTTATTGTTTCATGTTATTATGTAATTTGTTTTGGTTTATTTTTAAAAAGTTGTACATGAACAACATTTGAATGTGTTGTTGTGCAGAGATTTGTAATAAATACATGTTTCAAACGTAACTAGGCTTTTAGTTCCTCTTATCCCTTCACCTAACCCTTCTATAGTTCCTCAAAACCCCTTGGCAGCCAAGAGGTTTTGATTGACAACATTATGGGAAACAAACTTGATATTGAAGACTTGATTGATAAAATTAGGGATCCCAGTTTGACCAACTCCCATTGCACCTATCTAGCAGATTCCCTACAGACCTTTTTAGATCAAGTTGACTCGATAATAAGTCAAATTGATTGATAGACCTTATATTGGGATAATTTTAGGGCTTATTATGCTGACAAGTTGTTAGCCCTTCAGGGCAAGAATTTGGATATTTCAAAATATGACATTTTCACCCTATTCATTGACCCAACCACCAATGTCCCATTTCCCATAACTGCTAAACATTTTCCTATCCATTATTGTGTACATAACTTAATCATGGACAATGTTTGTAATCGATGGTGGATAGTCTTTGACTATCTACCATATAACAACCATGAGGTCCTGTTATATTTTTTAAGGAAACTCTACTGTGAGTTTGTCCTCACTTAGATTCCCAATTCTTTTGATTTTAGTGAGTTTCAGGGTCGAGAAAAAGGCTCTACATAAGATTGACCAAGTGCACATCGTGTACCTAATTAGCCTATGTGGATTTGTATCCAAAATCCTCTTGAGCCTGAGATCCCCTCTACAGTTCAGTAGGTCATGGAGATAGACACTCTCCTTGCTCTTAATTCACTCACTGATACACTCATTCAACATATGAGTAGGATTTCACAGAGTGATGCTATAGATATGCCATAGGATACTTGACCCTAACCCCACCCTTACAATTCATGTGGAGCTATGTGCATGGGACCTTCTAATGATGATGACATTGATGGTTTATATGGCTTAGATCATATTCTTATGGGTGAAGTTTTTGGCATGCATATTTGGCATGCATACATTAGTCGCCACATAGATACAGGTATATTTTATATAAATGCTATGTTAAATTTAAGTTATATTTGTAAATTTAATTTCTAAGCTAATAATTAATTTACATAAAAATATAATATAATATATATGTCATTTATTATGTCATAGGAGGTGATGGTTCCTTCATCGTCACAACCGGCATTTACAACATTCAATTTATCAAAGTCATTGTTTTCATATTTGGATCCAGATGCTAGGCCATCCACGACTGCATCTGCCTCTATTAGGATGAAACCATTTACCTATATAGAGGTAAAAAATATTTTCATATATTTTTTGCTCTTTGCATTTTTTATGAATGCAGTTGTTTACATATATGTTTTGCTCTTTGCATCTAATTTGTAACTTTTCTTCTCAATAATTAATGCAAAAATAACACAACCTGTATGCAAAAATAATTTTTTTGCATATATCCAATGTACTAAAGTAAGGTTAAAAATATGTATTATATTCCTTTTTAGTAGTGGCATTTTTATAGAGGTTATGGAATGCATTTACTCTAGATCATTTAATTAGATATCCAACAATTAGTGTTGTATTTTCTTGAATGTCACCCAAGTGACTGTGGGCATATCTAAATTCACACTTATTTCTTGATAGTCCCAACATGAGGATGCTTCATCTAAAATTTGTAAAATAAATAGCATGTCTATAATATTTATTGCAAAATATCTTATATCTCATAGCACCTTTTCATACATATTAGCCAAGCGTCAGCTTCCCTAACAAAGATTCATTCATTGAATTTAAGACCCTTTTCACTTTATTTCGTTTGTAGGTAATTCCATCCAAGCTTTGATGTGTGTCACCATTGTCATGAATTCCCCCAATGGATGATATTGCATGTAATATATTGGTATCTCTCTCTTGCTAAACATTGTGTTCATAATCACACTCATGGAATGATTTTATCCTATCCCATAAAATATATACAATGGTGTCACCCTAAGGTGTTATTGGAGGCAGTTGTCCCCATCTCGATGTTGTGCCTAGGGATCCTATTCCTACTCCTATGATAATGTCCCAGTGTTCATGAGTGATGTGGGATACAATTTCTCTACTTTTGTGTCTCTTGCTTATACCTACATGGGTGGTCTACCTCCCACTATTTTTTGGCTAGATGGAGCCTAACCTACAATAGCCCTAACAATCTCATTGAGAGTCTTCACCTAAGACTCTAAACTAGCCACATTTTCTTTTAGGCCAACTGTATCTCTCTTATTATGAGGGAATTCCACATATGTATGGTAAGTAGGGAGAAAAACATATGTATGTTTGTTTATTCACACATGGATAATCGCATCCACCAAAATATTATCAAGGCTCAAATAATCCTCACCTAAAAAATACTAACCAACATTTCTTTGATCATGCTCCACCACTAAGTGAATCACTCTAAAACCATATAACAAGAGAAGACATTAGATATCTAGTCACATAAATAAATAATAACTAAGTAATAAATTAAAAAGTAACATAGAAATTAACTAAAAATAAACCAACTCACTACTTTACTTGGGTAACTTCATGTAGGTCTAGGTAAAATTCCTAATTAGACCAAATCTTAGCATTCTCCTCCTATCATGTTGGTTCCTCTCTAACAGGTGTATGTTTGCCCTTGTTTCCCTTAAACTTCATCTCCTTACCCTCTATCCTATGCTTGTTTCTACATCTAAGTATCTACATATTAAGGTGGTGGTTGTACTTAATGTTAGCATCCTACCATAATTGTAACATACATAGGATATTTTTATAAATGGACTCCTCTAATTAGTACTCTCCCAATTTTGCCCACGATGGTATTAGAGTGTCCACCTCATTCACAAATTGTCTAAAAGTACCCTAATATAGTATAATTACCAAATATATTATTGTCATTGTGTTCACCACTCATGGAAAGTCTCTCAATGGTGGCATACCTATCCAACTAGGAGCCTTGATGGCCCCCACTATCACAGTCTCTAACCCTCATTGGTAAGGGGTCATGTGCTCATACACCAAGCCCATGATGACTGTAGGGTGGCTGATAAACATAGCCATAAACCTCATGATCTGATATATATCCACATAAGCATATTCTAACAACTCTTAGACCCATGCAAATTCCCATCCTCTCTCTTCAATAATCCTAACTATAGGTGCCCATCTATATAAAAGGAAATATGTCCCTTTTTCTCCCACCAGATGGGAGGAAAAGATCCCTATTCAAAATAAATTTAGAGGTTTAGGATAATTACCCTCTCCACCCCCACTAGTCTTACCCCATACATAAAACCTATGTTATGTGCATCATCATCACCAAAGTATTACACCCAGTTAACAACCATACCTTTATCACAATCCTTTATCAAGGCCACAACCTTGCCTTTAGCTGATAAGCCTAGTATCCTAATGACAACCTTGAAAGTGATAGTCCACTCTCAAGGGACTTATGGGAAAATTTAACTATTTTACATGACACATCCTAGTTGGTGAATAGGTTGAAAAAGAATCTACTCAATGGGACAACAATCCCCACCTGTATAATCTAGAGTATCCCTATTATATATAGCGTGGCCAAATCATTAGTCATTAATTATCTATAATCCTAGTAATGCAATCATACTTCATCACTCTACTCCATCAAATGTAGGCCCACCTTTAAAATAGAATTTATAATATCCCTAAATACTCTAAGATAATCTTGAAAATTCATCCAAAAGGAACTAGTTACGAGGGTCCTACCTAAGTCAAACCCCTACTTTTAGACAAGTAATAAATCAACAACCAATATAGTCCAACATGTAATATAGTATAATTTGAAGATCTTGACCCAATTATATTTATATTTATCAATCTGAAAAAAAAAAAAAAAAAAGAACCAAACTAGTATATTATATATTCCCTTTCACAAATTTAGATCTAAGTATATTTTCATGTGCATGCTTGTATTCTTCTTTCCTATAATATTTCATTGCATTCATGTACTTATATAAACATATATTTTATATACAAGTGATTATTTTGATCATTTAGGTTTCTATATATAAGATTTAATGTACTTTATATAAAACTAAGTGAGACCTTATTTACAAGAATAGTTGATCGCTGGTACTGACACTCCTCCCTCTCTACAAGATTAGATAGGCATAGGCATTACTGCTGCAATGTCATCTACACAGACACTGATAGAGGTATATATATTAGTTCTTGTAATTTTGAATTGTAAAAATAGACTTGTTTTAATAATTTTAGTACATGTACTTAGGGAAAATATAACTTATGTAAATGTATTATGTATGCAGGTTTGTCCTATGATAGCTTATAGTCCCAGTCAAATGGTGATTGGGGCAACTTCTCATGTTCTTCTTATATTTGAGATGCCTATTCAGACAGTCGAGCCTGCCATTGACTTTATTGAGCATGAAAAATAGATTGAGTAAGATAGCAAACTTACAATAAGTGCACATGTTTAAAAAAAAATTTATTGTAGTTTAAAATTAATTTATTAACAATTATTTTAATGTATTTTATGTTTATTTCATAATAATTTTTGTATTTGAACATGCTCAACTGTAAGCTACCTATAAATGTAGGACCCACAGTCAGACCTTAGAGTAATTTAAGGCATTAGAGAGGTCTCCATCTATTAGCAGGGTATCCTAGGGATGGTCTTCTTTGAGGAAGGCAAAGAGAGGGAGGATATTTGATGAATATGATATCTTACACATGAGATGTACTTTTTTGTATGCCTATATGGCAATTGATGCATTTTTGGTATTATATATGCATATATGACATTCATCCAATATTAGATACTATGTTGGTAGATGTAATTTTTTGTATGCCTATCATGACAATCTATGTATTATTGACATTGGACATGTATGTGCCTATATTGTATGCCTATCATGGCAATCTATCTAATTTATATTCAATTTTTATTTCAATATGTGTTATTGTATAGTGTTGTTTTGATCTTCCAAATTATTATCTATCGGATATCGTATTTAATGTTTTACATGCACAAATGAGGATTAAAAATTTATTCTTTTCAATTCTATATATCTTAGATCTTAAATATTTTTTTAAATTAAATTTATTATTTCATTGTGTGTAGTGGAAATGACTAATGACACTCTTATCACTTAGGCTTAATGGACTTCTTCTCTTTGTACCTTCTTCTTGTACACTTTAGAGACACTTATTGGTGTCATTAGACCTCTTATAAACCTCTCACATAAATTATCTAACTGATTTCATACATTCCATTCACAAACATCATCTCATTCTTTCACTATCTTCTCATTAGGCAATCCTCTTAGGTTTCAAACTTACCAAAACTTGACATAGGTCTTAAGGAGTCAATATTTTGTCATAGATGTTATTACATAGTCAAATCACACCTACCGTAACCTATTACAAACACTCAAACATGCTTCAACATTCAATTCCACATGTAGGGAACAACGAGGCACCCTACACAACAAGGCACACTATATTCATGTTACAGAAACATGGAGTATTATTTCAATTTTAAATCTTTCATGCATCTGCTAAGAGATGAAAAACTTCCTTTGCTGATGGGACCATCTTCAAAGCCCATATTTGTTCAACATTATACTTGACAATATTAAGAAACAACTCTTCAATTTTCAATGTAACTATTAACCCAAAATAGAGTATAGATAGGGTTTCTTTGTTCTAGAGGTCAATAGGTCAATTACTCAATGCCACCTAAAAGGTCAATAGGTCAATAGGTCAAAGTTTTCAAAGTTGTCAAAATTATCAAAGTTTTCAAAGTTTTCAAAATTATCAAAGTTGTCAAAGTTATCAAAATTATCAAAGTTGTCAAAGTTTTCAATAGGTCAATAGATCAATTACTTATTAGGTCTCTAGGTCTCTAGTTTAAGTTGTCAAAGTTGTTAAAGTTCAAGTTGTGTTTATAGAACTCTAGTTCTAATGATTTCTGAGTAAAAAAATGACACCACCAATACATTCAAAGGGGTGGCTAACATTTAGGACTAGGTTCTTAACCTCCTATCATGCTTAATCAACAAACCCACCACCCATTCTGGCCTCAATAACACCCTTCCCAATACAATAAAAATGCAAACTTTTAGCCTAAGTTCAACCATGCATAAAACAAAAATCGTAAGTCATTTCCATGAACCATAAAATCCTTCACATACCTCCTTAATCCCTATAATTTCATGTTGGATCACTTGGGTGGAAGCTTGGAGATCAATCTGTTAGACAAGTTCCAGTCATAAGTCTAAAAATACAAATTTTTGTCAGTGAACAAACAACTTCTCGATCTCCAACTGGCATTTCTACCTTTAGGACCTCCACCTAAGAATATATCACTTTTATCACATTTATATATTCAAATTACATGTTATTTCACTACCATTATGTTCAAATCCACACAGAAGTGCATTTTCACTACCATTCTAGAGAGTGAAAACACTAACAACAAATATTGTTAAAGTTTAATTTATATTTGTAAAACTCTAGTTACTATGTTTTTAAGTGAAAATTGACATCAATAATATTTTCAATGGGGGTTTAATAACATATAGGACTAGGTTCTTGGCCTCTCATTAGGCCTGATCGACAAATTTATCACCCATTCTGACCTCAAGAACACCCTTCCCAGTACAAAAAAAATAAAATTGTTAGACTAAGTTCAAACATGCATTAAAAAATTGTAAGTCATTTAAAAAAACCATTAGGACCTTCACATACCTACTTAATCCATCTAATCTCACCCCTGAGCACTTGGGTGGAAGCTTTGAGATCAATCCATTAGACAAGTTGTAGTGGCAGGTCCAAAATGTATGTTTTTGTCAGTGAACAAGCAAATTCTCAAGCTCCAACTGGCATTTCTACCTCCGGGACCTCCACTTATAAATATATAAATTTTATCACATATATATAGGCAAATTACATGTTATCACACTACCATGATGTTTATATCCACTCAGAAGTGCATTTTCACTATCATTTCAAAAAGCAGACACATTGGCAACAAATGTTGTCAAAGTTCAGGTTATTGTTAGATAACTCTAGTTATAATGCTTCCTGAGTGAAAAATGACACTTAAAACATGTTCAAGGGGTGGATAACATCTAGGACCAAGTTATTTTCCTCTCATCAGGCTATATTGGCAAACCCAACACCCATTTTGGCCTAAAGAAAACCCTTCCCAATACAAGAAAAATGCAATTTTTAAGCCTATGTTTAAACATGAGTAAAATGAAAAATGTAAGTCATTTGTATAAAATATCAGATCCCTCACGTACCACTTTAATCCCTCTAATCATACCCTAGATAACTCAAGTGGAAGCTTTTATATCAATCTGTTAGACAAGTTGTAGTGTTGGGTCTAAAAATATAAGTTTTTATGAGTGAACAAGCAATTTCTTGAGATCCAACTACCAATTCTACCTATGGGACCTCCACCTATGAATATATCACTTTGATCATGTCTATATAGGCAAATTAAATTTTATCACACCACCACAATGTTTGAATACAACTGAAAGTGCATTTTCACTACTATTTTATAGAGCAGAAAGACTGACAACAAATATTGTCAAAGTTCAAGTTGTGTTTACAAAAATCGATTTATAATACTTCCTAAGTGAAAATTGACACCATCAACACATTTGGGGGGTATATAATGTCTAGGACTAGGTTCTTGGCCTCCTATCATATCCGGTCGACAAACCCACCACGCATTCCAGACTCAAAAACACCCTTCTCAATACAAGAAAAATGTAATTTTTAGCCTAAGTTCAAATACCCGTAAAACCTAAGCTTTTCATAGCTTGAAGAATATAGAATTATTTACTGATATTACCAACCATGTGAAGGTGAAAGCTTATTTGGCACCACTAAGATACAAAAAATTGTTAGCAATCAATTAAAAATGAAATCTATATATGTACTACCTAGAAAATATAAAACATTTGGTAAAATTGATAACATATACATTTGAAAAGTCAACATACTTATATATTTTAATCCAACAAACCACTAGGATCTAATCTAACCTTGATAGTATCAAGAATAGCTTCATGATCTAACTCTCAAACTTTCCATAGTTTCCTATTTAATGGCCTCCCATGATATTTTTGTAATTAAATATTCATTGCAAGAATTAAATTTGAATAGTGCAGTATCTTCTTATGCATTTCAAACTCTTTAAACAACCATTGACTTGAATGTTTTATAGGATATCATTGAAACCAAGTTCCAGTGACTACCATTGACCTAGTGGGATAGTCAATGTTTTCTCCATCTGTAACTAGGGAAGTCAATTTTTTCTCTCTCTACACATTGACACAAGTAGTAATCAGTGCCTTCTTCATTATCTTCATCTGCAATAACTACAAAATATGTCTTGTACATCACAAAAAAATCATTTTTCAATATGAAGATATATAAATAATGAGAACATGCATATATATAAATAATGATAATAAATTATACATAATGAAAAATATTCTACCTAACTACAATAGATCAGATACATGGTCCAAGTCATCTAATGATGTCATATATGTAAGTTACAATGTTATTGGAACCTTGTTGATTGGAATTAGAGGTTTGAAAATATAATCATCCACCCACTCTTGTGACTCACACTTATTCTAAATAGAGTCCACGCTATTGACGCTAAAAATTGTCATGCTAATGAATCAACCCTTTCACCTATCATGAAGGTCAAATTAGAATCATACCAATCTAATCATAGGATTATTATGACTAAAAAATTAGTACAAGGTATGTAATGGGTTTTCTAAAATTCAAGTTGTATTGAGTTACACACGTGATCGAGTTTTGAGAAAATAATAGCTTTGTTAAAAGGAATTATTTCAATTGATGTGAGTAATAGATGGATGTAGTGTTTTCATAAAGAATATAGTCTCAGATAATGATTTCATGAATAAACCCATATTTAAACATCCCTAAATTATAACTCATAAATATTAAAGATTCACTTGGATTTGATATACTTTAAGAATAAAAAATGAATGTTACTAATAAATCATCCAATATAATATATTTCATTACAATAATCAGAAATCCATTTTACTAGATTATTAATCAGTTTAGATAAGAAACTATAATATATTATATCCAACATAGAAAATCTATTAATTAGATAATCTCTTAAAGAATAGAAACCTAATTCAAAAAGTATGTATTTCAAATAATGTTCTTTGTTCTAACCTCAATAGTTTTCAAATAACCTCAAAGATAAACCAAAAGTATAATGAAATACATCTGAGATAAGAGATGACCAACCAAATGTGAGTCAAAATAAGCATGTTTTCATAAACATATTTGTAACTCAAATTTGAAAATGATGTTTCAATTACAAATGTCATAAATGTTTTCCAAATAGAAGGGGTATACTAAAATCAAAGAGAGACAAAGAAGGTAGTGAGAAGAGACAAAGAAAACAAAAGAGAACAACTAACTAAAGAAAAAGAAGTAACTAAACAACATAAAGAAACATTAAATTAAAGATATAATACATAAATGAGGTGTTAAGCTAAATCAGATAATAAAAGATGATAGAGAAATCCCAAACAAGGAATTATTTCATTAATAAATAAAATACATAGATTATAAGTTTTGAAAAAAAATTGAAGCATAATAAACATCGAACTTCTGTCATGCTAGGCGTGATGTGTTCATAAGTATTCAAGGAATAGCAAGATTCTAGCATATATGCATACAATATGCATTCATCAAAACATTAAATTTCTCAAATATTAACTAAATAATTATAAAATAATTAAAAATAAACTTGGATATACCTAAAATAAATTAGATAAGGCTATATCATCAAATTGAGTGAGTGTCGATCTTATGAAAACAATAATCATCTCAGAGACTTGTTCTGAGAAAATAAGCGCAAATGAAATGAGAGTTCTTGAATTTACCTATATGAGTTCCTCCCTTGAAAATTAGGTTGCTTTGCCTTTATATCCTTTGTCAAGCAGTTAGTTGGTTCAACAAATAACTTTTGTTTTAAACTTATAATTTAAAATTTAGACAAGTAACTTTATAAAATAAAGTTAAATGAAGTTTATAATAATTTTCTTAGGCAAATTCTTAAGTTCATAATGAACTTAAATAACCTCTTCAATATTTATTTTTAAAATATCGAATAAACACTCGGGTGGGGGGCTGCTATCAAATGACTCTTATAAACTAATCTCAAATTAACAATCCAAAATGATATGATTAAATAAAAATATAACTAGACCATAAAATTTTCATTACCTAATTGAAGATTGAATTATTCAAATTGAATCAACCATACACCAAATTACACATTATGCCTCATTACAACTAAAAATATCTAATGACAATTTCATCTACATGTCTGAATATCAAATTCCATCAAAATAATTGACTTAAAATTGATCAAAATTGTAGTAAACCACTCCAATATCATTTCACCAAAGATAAATTTTATCTCAAAAATTAAGAATTCTGTGATAAAAATTAATAAAACCCCATGTTTATGTAAACATTTGGAAAACATACCAACATTGATTTTGGAACCATCAGGGAGAAAAATACGTTAGCATGGAAATATATAAATCCAAAATTTATTAAACCATAGCATCACAAAAATCTACCCAAAAATCAATTTCTTAAATACCTAGTTTGAAATTTCTGTCAAGTCCCAAATTTTTTGTTGTCTCAAGATGAAAGCCCCAACATTACTTTTTATCTTAGAAAACCAAAAAAAATTCCAATTTTTTTTATGAAACTCTAGAAATATTAATTCAAATATTCTAAGCAAAATACCCACTAGTAGGTAAAAAATTATGAGCATATGATATTTTAATGAACTTATGGCACATTAATCCATGGCACAATAAAATATTATTAAAAAATAAGTCTCTCAAATACCCAAATTAGGATTTGGTGAGCCTCAACAAAATTCACTAGCACAAGTTAAAAATCCCAACATTATCTCAAAAATAGACTTCAAATAACAGAATTAAAACAAATGAATTGAACCCAACAAAACTCTAACTGTATCCTATCCATAAACTGATAATAATATGGAGAAATAGATGCTTTTACCGAATCCAAACCATATTTTATCATATGATAGGTTTCTAGAAACAAAAAGAAAAATTGAACCATCTGAGTGAATTGTTATTAAAAAACTCACTTTTTAACACTAAAAATGCATCTCTGTAGATCGAAACAAACCCCCCATAGAAGTGTATCATGCCTATGTTGTTAAGCTACCTCAACAAATTCAAGAATGTGTAGCTCTCAGCTTCATTACCATTGCAGTAAAATCTTGAAGGAGACCTTCAAAAACTAAAACTAAAGAGTTTTTTTGTGTTTAACTTCCAAAGGAAAGAGAGAATTCTAGAATTAAAGCATTAAAAATACATGTACTCTCATGCTTCCAAAATAGCTTGGCCAAGTTTAGCAGATATTCAAATTTAGCCAAGGTGTAATCAAAACTTGCTTAACTTGTTGCTCAAATTTAGAACTCCCAGATTGAAGAGAAAAATGAAAATCAACAATTTCCAAAAGCTCATTAACAACTCATTAAATATTTATTTTGTTATCATAACATGTTTTCTTTTTCTATGCTATTCCTTCAACGTAAATGTCCAAGTGTCCTTTTACTATGACGTGTTTCACCTATTTTCATGTTATTCCATTTTAGCGTGGTACTTAGATGTTATCTTGATCATGTAATACCTGAATAAGGGGGACGAGGTGGGGTGCTGGGCGAGGGGGGGGACTTTTACATTATTTTCATTTACCCATAATGCCACATTACTTTTACTAAGGAAATGCCATAACATTTATATTTGTTTTTACACTTGGAATGGGTGGGCGTAGGACTTAGAATTGATTATGATTAATGCTTTGATTTTGTAAACAAAAGACCCCATTACTTAAGCAAAGCCACACATTTTAGATGTTTACCATATACGCTGTGAATACTATTTCAAAACTTATATTATGTAGAACTTGAATGCTTAATGCTTTCCACTATTTTGTTGAGGCATTATCTCATTGGAAAATAGAACCAGATCTATAGAATATATAAAACAAGGTTATTTTAATCATGATATATCAACTAAAAAATGGTAGCCTTGTGTAAATAAATTTGTGATAGATGTTTGATTATAAAAATCGAGAATAATATGATGTTTGTCAAGATTATGGTGGAAAATCAAACAATAAGATACCAACTTAATTTGCCTTGCTATTGAATACGTTAAGTAGAGACAACTCTGACAATGGTCATATTCTTGAAGTGGATAGCCAAAATCCTCCTAAACAACTTATGCAGAATGAAAAAGTAATAAAAATATTAAACACTTTAATAGCCATATTTAATCTAATCATGCAAAATGAAAATCTATAATAAGACCAAAATATGAGTCATTGGCCCCCACCAGGTATTTTAACAAGATAATATAATTTTTGAGTTTCAAAAAAGTTTTAATATAGGGTGTCAAAATTTTAGTTAACACTATGGACCTTGCTGGCCAGTTTTGGTTGTAAAATTGGGTTGCAACATAAGATTAGTGAAAATGAGTAGTTTCAGAGTGCAACATAGGTAATTTGTTTCCTGAATTATTATGTGGGATCCTTGGAATATTTATTCACTAAAAGGAATGAATTATCTTAATTAACGTGGTATGAAGAAGATGAATCATTAAATTGGGGAGTGTGGATTAGATGAATCATGTTACACTAGTCTAAAATATAGAATCTGAAAGTAAGAACCTTTCGCCTAACTAGTTACTTGATTCAATTCATTTATCAAATGATTGATCAGTTAAATCAAGAAAATAACTCTTTGATGAAGAAAACTTACATTCATATACACAAGAATCTATGTTTACCCTGAATACTGATGAAAGCTTTAGAAGAGAGTAGAATATAAAAGATGCAATATCCAAAATAAAAACCACACAAAGTAATAAACAAGCCAAAACAAGCAAATAAAACACTTATACTACAAAAACAAAACTATGTTTAGCTATGAGAAAAATAGAGTTAGTCATTATCAAAAAAAATTCAATGTAAAATATTATGAAGGATAACATAAATCTGATGTCAACACAATGAAACTCAAAATATATGAGAAATCATAACAAAACAAAGAATCCAAAATGTTTTATCATGTTCCACAGGGTTTTGGCTAACATCACATGACATAACACACCTACAAATAGCTAAATAACTAGACAACAGAGTAATAAAAGCATGTTAAAACAAACTAAAATCAACAAAAGAATCTCTTGCTTGTTGCCTTTCTCTTGACTCTTGAAAAATAAAATTAGAATGTAATTGATCAATAGGCTTTGGAAAAATTTATAGATTGTTATCAAAAGGATGATAAACAAAAATTTCAACATTAGAATCTGATTCAAAACCTAAATATTCAAATGAGACTTTAGATTCTACTATATCAAGAAAATCAAATCTTTCCTCCAAAGTCAAAAATACACTTTCATCCTAATTCATTTGAATATATCATGATTCAAAGAATAGATATGGCAAAAAAAAATTACTTTGCTTTCAAATATGGGTAAACTGTAAAACTATTTGAAACTCTACAAGTCTAATCTTTTTAGTAATCTTTTTGCCATTATTAGGCAGATGACTTATCCAAATAAAATTAAAAAGTTATTTTCTAGGTCTAAAATTAGGTGGAATATCTTGGTATTTAGATAAGAAGCATAATAGATATTCGTCAATGGTCTCATCTTTTCAGTAGGGTAATGTATACCAAGTTACTAGATTAGAATTAACTTGATTTTTGATCAAACAATCAATGATAACACATTCTTGAGTGATATTATTTGGATCAAGAGGATAAGAGACATTCTCATTTGTTGAATGAAGATTTAAATTAGATTTGTGAGATTCTAAAAAGTCTAACATCCTAGTTTTTTTTGTTGTAGAGCAGCAAGTCTATAAATTTTAGGTAAAAATTTCATCCATAAAATAAGATCAAGGTTTATTCCAAGCCTAAATGAAAAAGGGATTTCAGTATAATCTAGAAAGTAATGTTGAGAAAATATTTCAAAAAGCTCACCTTCACACCAAACTGAATTGAGCCAAGCTTCAAGATCGGGGTGGATGTTGTTTTGAACAGTGTCAGTGAGAAGATGTTATTCTTGGAGAAAGTCATCAGAATCAAAGATGAGAAAAGGTGCTGCATGAATAAGGTCATTCAAACAAGAATTTAGACCAGAACAACTAGTAGATATTGAAGGAGACATTAGCATAAACTAGTGAGCAGTTATTGTTAAAAAATATGAAATAAAATTATTCAAGAAAGAATTAAATATGTTCTTTAGTGGAGTCACCAAATTTGTTAATGATAAAAATTGTCGTGTCAATGAATCAACCCTTTTTCCTATCATAAAGGTTAAATTTGAATCATGTCAGTCTAATCATAGGAGTCTTATGACTGAAAAATTAGTACAAGGTGCATAATAGATTTTTTCAAAGTCAAGTTGCATTGAGTTACACACTTGATCGAGTTCTAAGAAAATAATATCTTTCTTAAAAGGGATAGGTGTGATGTGTTCATAAGTATTTAGGGAATAGCAAGATTTCAACATATATGAATGCAAATTTGAATTCATAAAAACATTAAATTTCTTAAATATTAATTAGATAATAAGAAAATAATTTAAAAATAAACTTGGATATATTTAGAATAAATGAGATAACGCTATATCATCAGATTGAGTGAGTGTCAATATTCTGTAAAAAAAAATAAGCGCAAATGCAAGCGAGAGTTCTTGAATGTACTTGTATGAGTTCCTCCCTTGAAAATGAGGTTGTTTTGCCTTTATATCCTTTGTCAAGCAATTAGTTGGTTCAACAACTAACTTTTGTTTTAAACTTATAATTTAAAATTTAGACAAATAAATTTATAAAATAAAGTTAAATAAAGTTTACAATAATTTTTTAATTCAAATTCTTAAGTTCATAATGAACTTAAATAACCTCTTAAGTATTTATTTTTAAAATACTGAATAAATACTCGGGTGGGGCCTGTTATTGAATGACTCTTATAAACTAATCTCAAAATAGCAAGCCAAAATGATATGATTAACTAAAAATATAACTAGACCATAAATTTTTCATTAATTAAATATTGAATTGTTCAACTTGAATCAACCATGCACCAGATTATATATTATGCCTCATTGCAACTAAAAATATCTAATGACAATTTCATCTGCATGTCTGAATATCAAATTCTGTCAAAATAATTGAATTAAAATTGATAAAAATTGTAGTAAACGACTCCAATATCATTTCCCCAAAGATAAATTTTATCTCAAAAATTAGGAGTTCTGCCATAAAAATTATGAAAACCCCGTGCTTATATAAACATTTGGGCAAAATACCAACATTGATTTTGGAACCATCAGGGAAAAAAATACGTTCCAACATGCAAATATATAAATCAAAAATTTATTCAACCATAGTATCATAAAATTTTGCCCAGAAATTAATTTCTCAAATACCCAGTTTGAAAATTTTGTCAAGTCCCAAATACTTTGTTGTCTCAAGATGAAATCTCTAGCATTACTTTTTATCATATAAAACCGAAAAAATTATGAAACCCCAAAAATATTAATACAAATATTCAGAACAAAATAACCATCAACAAGTAAGAAATTATGAGCATAAATTATTTTAATGAACTCATGGCAAATTAATCCATGGCACAATAAAATATTGTTCAAAAATAAATCTCTCAAACACCCAAATTAGGATTTGACAAGCCTTAAGAAAATCCACTATCACAGGGTAAAATCCCCAACATTATATCAAAAATGGACTTCAAAAATGGGAATTGAAACAAATGAACTGAACCCGATAAAACCCTAACTATATCCTATTCATAAACTGATAATAATAATAATACTATGGAGAAATAAATACTTTTACCAAATCTAAACCATAGTTTATTGTATGATAGGATTCTGAAAACATAAAGAAAAATAAAATTGAGTGAATTGTTATTAAAAAACTCACCTTTTAACACTAAAAATGCATCTTTATAGATCCAAGCAAACCCCTATAGAAGTGTATCATACTTATGTTGTAAAGCTACCTCAACAAATTTAGGAAGGTGTGGTTCTCAGCTTCATTACCATTGCAGTAAAACCTTGAAGGAGACCTTTGAAAACTAAAACCAGGAAGGAGATTTTTTTTTGTTTAACTTCTAAAAGAAGGAGAGACTTCTATAATTAAAGCATTAAAAATACATGTAATCTCATGCTGCCAAAATAGATCAGCCAAATTTAGCGGATATTCAAATTTAGCCAAGGCATAATAGAAACTTGCTTAACTTACTAGTCAACTTTAGAAGTCCCAGATGGAAGAGAAAAATAAAAATCACCAATTTCTAAAACCTCATTAGTAACTCACTAAATATTGTTGTCCTTATCATAACGTGTTTCCTTTTTCTATGATATTCCTTCAATGTAAATATCCAGGTGTCCTTTTACCATGACGTGTTTCACATTTTTTCATGTTATTCCATTTTAGCGTGATAATTAGATGTTGTCTTGATCATGTAATAAATTAATATGGAGGGGGGAACATTTACATTATTTTCATTTACCCATTATGCCATGTTACTGTTACCAAGGAAATGCCATAACATTTATATTTGTTTTTACTCTTGGAATGGGTGGGTGTAGGATTTAGAATTGATTATGATTAATGCTTTGCTTTTGTAAATAAAAGACCCCATTACTCAAGCAATGCCACACATTTTGTATGTTCACCATATAGGATATGAATGTTATTTCAAAACTTATATTATGTAGAACTTGAATGCTTAATGCTTTCCACTATTTTGTTGAGGCATTATCTCATTGGGAAAAAAAATTGGATCGAGAGTTTATATAAAATGAAGTTATTATAATCATGCTATATAAACTAAAAAATGGTATTACTGCTTTGTGTAAATAAATTTTTGATAGATGTTAGATTATAAAAATTGAGGATAATATGATGTTTTCCAAGTTTATGGAAAAAAATTGAACAAGCTACAATCCTAATTTTCCATGCTATTGAATATGCCAAATAGAGACAACTATGACAACAGTCTTATTCTAGAAGTAGATAGCTAGAATCATCTGAAATAACTTATGCAGAACAAAAATGCAATGAAGATAACAAACTTCAATATCCATATTTAATTTAATCACACAAAATGAAAAGCTATAATAAGACCAAAATATACGAGTCAATGACGCCCACCAGTTATTAAAACAAGACGATCTAATTTTTGAGGTTCAAAAAAAATTTAAAATAGGGTGTGAAAATTTTAATTAATACATGCATGCAGAATTGAAACATGCTAAGTGTCGCATATGAATAGTCCAAGAACTTGTATTTGAGCTATGAAAAGAGTGGAGATCACTTGAACCCATTAGATTTATACAATCCTCATACTTTGCCTAGTGTTCTTCCTCCATTAACATAAATATCTTTGAATGATAGAATTTGGTTTAGCACCATGACACATGTTCTAATTACATAATTCAACCACAGTTTTTATATCTATCAAATGAACACCCTCTTCAAATTTTGACTCCTCCTTTGCAGTATCTCTTTTTACACATGCTCTAGCACCGTCATGCTCCCCTTTTCCATGGCCAGCCTCGATGAAAATCCAAATGTGTTTAACACCTGTGGTAACATGCATCCTACTCAACCAATAAAATATCTGAGCATTTTTTAATCACGATGTGTAATTTTCTGACCAAAAGTAATGTTGATTGAAAGTAATTTTCCTTTGACTCAATTATTCATAGAACTTTTGAAAACAACCATGCACACACTCTAAACAATGTGATCTATCATCATTGATATAGAAATGGCAATCCCTTAATATTTTCTATTATTGCTCTGTAATGTTAGATGCATGCATGTATGTTTTATGCATGAATATGGCAACTTGTGATGGGTTGTAATATTGTGATTGAACTTCCATTTGGGGTTTGAATGTGTAATTCTCTACAAAATCAATTACTAAAATAATGGAACGAAGTGAGAATGTATCCTTGCATATATTAAAATGTGCATCCAACCATCTAGCCCTATGTGTGTACCTTGCATAGTAATAAACAATTTTCTCCCTAAATTTCACCAAAAATTCTGAAACGGATATCTTTTTTGTAAGAAGCTCACACCTTTTAGATTCTTTTCCATCTTTTACTTGATAAGTCACTGATTTATATTTGCTTAAACCAAATAATTCCTATCTAGTTGCACTTATAATCTCCTCATGGATACATTTTTTAAATTTAGCAATCCACCACAAATGTTGTAATTTCCATTTAAACATTATTTGTTGTAAAATAATTACTCATCTGATCTTTTGCAAAAGATAGTTTGGAATAAATTCCCTGGCTGATTTTGGTAGCAATTCAATACCACACTCCTCAAAAATGTTAGCATGCAAAGTATAATGAAGATGGTAAAAAACATCATAGTGAATTAAAAATTCAACATGTTGCCTACAACAACAAGTGGTGAGTGTGTGATTTATTTTAACATAAAAAAGTTTTTCCATCTCAAAATATATTTGACAAATAGAAATTTATAGATGTTTTTTCAAAAATTTAGAGTACAATTTTGTTTGAATCATATCTAATAAATGTTCTGGATGTGGTTCATGGTTATGATAACCAACTCTTATTTTCACAACATCTCTTGCATTGGGCAAAACTCTTGTATTGTCTTTCCAAAATTGAGAAAGCAACTCTTTGAGAGTATCAGCTATAGCCTTGTTCTTTGATGGAAATATATCAGAGAATGCTCAGAGCTCATTAGTATTAGGTTCATTCAGTCTTTCATGTCTTGCAATTGATTTCATTAATGTTTTTATGTTTATATCAATTGTTTGGCTTATTTTTGAAATCAATCATTTTTTTATTGTTTTAGTACTTACTGCACAAGTTGTCATTATATGTTAGGTAGCATTACAATCTTTATTGCATGATCTCAAGCCTACAGTATGACATGCATCATGTAGATTTATAACAATTTCAAAATTATTTTCATCATCCATGTTAGATATTCTTAGTCCTAATGTGTATATTATAGGTCTCAACTTAATCAATTTTATCAATGAAATAAATAATATACATCTTAGACTATCATACTCCAAATTATGAAAGAAAGTATCCCAAATTTGTTGAGTCAATTTTCTTGAATGGAGATCAAACATTTTGTTATGCATTGGTTTTAAAATATTTTCATTGACTTCAATTAAGTACTTGTATTTTCTACACACAATTATTGGAGGTGTTGGTAATGGTGGTATTTGTTGAGAGGGTGTTTCAAAACTATTATTACTTTCATTGTTTAGAGGTGGGATGACATTAAATTCTTCATTGTTAATTTCTTAATTATATGTTTCCATGAAATTTTATTGATGGTTAATTTCATCATTATTTTTTTCCATCAAATTTTATTCATTCATGGGGGGTGAAACATCATACAAAGACTCATCATCAACAAAATCAAAAATTTGAAAATTTGAATATGAACGTCCAACGTTAGCTAATTCATTATTTTCATTTTCATTATTATTCATTTAATTATGGTCAATTTCATTATTATTCTTTTCATTATGGCCAATTTCAACATTATTTAATTGATTATAGTCAATTTCATCATTTCTTAATTCATTATCATCAATTGGATCATTATCTATGGCATTTGGTTCATCAGGATTAGGGTTTGTACCTTGTTTACCATGAATGTTTCACATTAGTAGCTTGTGTTTCTCTTTGAAATATTCTAATTCCTCTAGTGTTTTGTTCTTTAACAACTTCCTCTTTGAATGTGATCTAAAACCCATCAGAAGGGACAACTGATAACTTTTCAAAGGTGGGTTCAAGTACACAGGTACTTAGATCTCATAAAAGTACACATAAAATGTTTGTGGGGATAGAAGTCTTGATTTGGGATAAAAATAATCATTGACAAGTGAGATTATCAGTAAAATAATAATAATGTGATTGTGTTATATAACGTGATCGCATTATGTTTTTTATAAGGTCCGAACCCATCCAACCTAGAGAGAAGTTCATATCGATAATAACATGATCATGTTATTACATAACACAATTACATTATTATCGATATAAACTTTAGGGTTGGCAATTGGCAATGAGGACTGAGCATTGCCTATGTTAAGAATAACTTGATCATGTTATACTTAATATAGATAATGGATTATGGATTGGGGATTAAGGTATTAGTACATAGGGTTTATGGATTAGGGATTGGGGATTAGGGATTAAGGATTACAATTTATGTTTTAGGGATTAAGGATTATAATTAAGGTCCAAAGTGAAGGTGCATTGATACTGGGACCTTTCCCCTAGAATTGCTTAGCTTTATGGATACTCGCATGTCTCCCTACATTAAATCCCATGATTTTGAAATGAAATTGCGATGGAAGGGAAATAGCTCCCCATAAATTGAAACAACTTGTGTATTTAATAAAATAGTAGGTAGCATGCTTTTATGACATACATGGCATAAAAATGTTTTTCGGCATGTCTCTTAAATTCCATTAAATGTCATATCACTTGTGGCTTCAATTTGTTAAGTGGTTGACCAATATAATTCCAAAAGTTCATTAAATGTCATGGTATTACTTCTTAAGTCATTTTATTTCTTATCATAATACTTGGAGAAAGAAGTTCTAAGCATGTCAAAGCCCCAAACAATAATAATAAGTCATTAACAATAAAATGTGTTATTGGGTTATCATTATACCCTAGATGTCATCATGCATATTGAGTGAATTAGTCAAATGGGGCAATCAGTTGTGTGATTTAGGCCAAACTGAGCCTTGTGAACTTAATTCTTAATCTATAAATAATGTTAATTTGGGCTAAAATGATTGGTTCAAGGTTTAAAGAGTTTATGTTTGTTGTTTAGAGTTTAGGGATTAAGAACTTTAAGGATTAGGGTATAGGTTTTAGGGTTTATTTATATAATCATGTAGGAAATTAGTGTAAATTTGGGAGCCTTGAACATGTATCTGTAATTATAAAATGTAAATTTGGGATCAATTATCCCCCACATCATCATATATTGAGCCTATGAAGTCAATTATGGTAATGAGTGATGAAACTTTAACAAGTTCATCCCTGTGAACCTAATTCTTACTATATATATATATATATATAAAGGATCTTTAGTGGGGCTAAAGTTATTAGTTTAGGCTTTAGGGTCTATAATTTAAAGGGTTTGGGGTTTAAGGATTATGGCTTAGGGTTTAATGTAAATGGTACATGGTTTGGAGTTAAATTTAAATGGTATAGGGTAATTTAGGGTTTAAGATATCAGATATAGTGTCCAATCACTAAGGTAATTGAAGAACATTTGCGCTTCTTATGACACTTATTTATGACTTGATTACCTTCATATTTGCATTTTTTATAAAAGTAGGGTCAATTATGCCATGTACATGCTATACTATCGATTGAGACATAAATTTGGTTTAGGGGCTCAGTTTTCCCTAGATCACAGGGAATTACACAAATTGACTAATTTGATCAATTCATGATAGAAGATCGATCTTTTAATTCTGCCCCAAATCATATATTGCTATTAAAGGGGTTCAAAATGGCCTCAAATGACTCCTCGATTAAAATAATAAACTACCTCTCTTCCCCTTTAGTTAATTAGTTTGAAGGGGATTGATATAGCCCTAATTTACTGAATAGATGCATAGCTAGATTGGTACTCTAAAGGATTTAGCCATAGGTTTAAAAAATGCATTTTATGACATCTCGTGATAAAATCAGTTATATCATAAGGTATGTAAATTTATGGCATGTAGTGGGAATTAGGGAATAGAGCTTACAATTTATATTTTAAGGATCATTATGGATTAAGGCAAAAGGTTTAGGTTTAAGGAGGTCTGTATATTTATGTCTAATCACTAGATATGCCATGTGTTCAAACTAGATTCTTACAATAAAGGATGTTAATTGGGACTAATTTGAAGTTGGTAAATACCTAGAAAGTAAATGGTTTACAGTTTAGGGTATAGTGTTTAGGGTTTATGGTTTACATCTTCTAGGTTTTAATGCATATAGATGGTTTAGGGTACACAGGGTCAATCGCAAAGATAATTGAGGACAATTTGAATCACTTGGACCCATTTGTGACTATAGAATTTGTTTTTGGGTTGTCATTATACCATGGATGTCATCATGTAGATTGAGTGAATTAGTCAAATGGGGAAATCAGTCATGTGATTTAGTCCAAACTAAGCCCTATGAACGTTATGCTTAGTCTAAATGATGCTAATTTGGGCTAAAATGATTGGTTCAAGGTTTAAAGAGTCTATATTTATAGTAAATAGAGTTTAGGGATTAGGAAATTCAAGGATTGGGGTTTAGGGTATAGGCTTTAGGGTATATAAGGTAAAATCATGATGGTGATTGGGGAAAATTTGAGCTCCTTGAATGTAGATCTATGATTAAATAATGTGAATTTGGGATCAATTATCCCCCACATCATCACATATTGAGACTATGAAGTCAATTGCGGTAATGCTTGATGCAATTTTGACCAAGTTAATCCCTGTGAACCTATTTATTACTATATATAAAGGATGTTAATTAGGGATAAATTGATCTTAGGGGCCTAGTAAGCCTCAATGTAAGGGATTTCATCCATATGATATCAACTGGGGATCCAAGTACTCACCATAATAAAAAGATAAGTATTTTTTCAATTTGATATGCAATTTGGTCTAAATGAGCCATGTGCAAGGAATTACATTCATATATAATGGAAATTGGTGCTTACTTGGTCCTGATTTCATACCATATTGAACTAATCGAGTACTCAGTTCCAAATGATACATAATTGGGGCCAATTGAGACTTGTCTAAGTAATTGTGTTAAAATAATATTAATTAGGGCCCTAATTGCACACCTTATTCAATTAATTGATTGTTATCATGAATATGATATGAAATCATGACCTATTGAACCCTCTATAAGGAATTACATCCATCTTTAATAACAATTGGGATTCTGATTGTGTACCAAATTCAACTAAAATAATATTTGGTTTAATATGATATATGAAATTTAGTCCAAACAATCTTTGTGTAAGAAATTTCATCCTTTTACTGTCAACGGGGGGCTCTATTGGTCCCAAATACATAGCATATTAAATCAACCAAGTATTTAGTTTGGTTGAAAATGCAATTATGGCCAAATAAGGCTCATGCAAGTAACTGAATAATCTAATGTCAATTATAAATTCATTGGCCTCAATTGTAAACTATATCCAAGTAATCATGTATTTGGTTTTATCTTATACATAATTTGGGATAACTGAGTGCCATGAAAGTAATTTTATCCATATAATGTTCCATTTGGGTTCCATTATCCCCGATTACACACCATATTGAACCAATTGAGTATTTAGGTTCAATATGATATGTAATTGGGGCCACTCAATCCCCAAGCAAGGAATTACATCCATCTAATGTCATTTGGGGCTCTAATTACACCATGTTAAATCAATTGATATTTTTTTCAATACTATACATAATTGAGGAGAACTAAGTCCTATGTAATTAATTACTTCCACCTATAATATCAATCGAGGCATTTTTCACCCCATGCAATGAATTGTGTCAATCTAATTTGTCCATTGTGAATATTTTTCCCTAATTTCACATCATATTTAAGCAATTGATTATTTTATTCAGTATAATCTATAATTAAGACTAATTGGTCCACATTCAAGTAATTCCTTCAATATAATGTCAATTAGGGCTTTGATAGCACACCATATTAAAATAATTGAATATATACTTCAATTTAATACACAATCGGGGTTAAATGAGACCTAATAAAGGAATTATGTCTATATGATGTCAATTGGGTCTCTAATTGCACACCATATTATAAAAAACCAAGTATTTAGTTTAGTTTGATATGTAATTGGGGCCAATCAAGCTCCATCCAAGGAAATATGTCCATCTAATGTCAATATAGGATATATTGGTGCAATTGCACACCATATTGGGATCAGAAGAATAATATATTGATTCATGTATTAATACATCTCCAATTATTATTCAATGCTATCAATTCTTAACAAGAACATTGATCCCAAACAACAATCTTAATCTGAAACCAATATTTGATCTTAAGACTACTAGGCCTAATGGCTCCTATTTAGTTTTTAATATGTTGAGAATATGTAACATGATGGTGTTATTAAATACCATTATCACATTACTAACATAGTTAATAACATGTTCATGTTAGTAATGTGATTTTGGTATTTTAATTTGAATTCAATTCTTGCATCTTTTGGCTCAGGAACGGCTTGGATTCTTGAGCCAATGGTTTGTACTATCAATGTACATCCGAGATTTGAAAGGTATGAAAATAAACAACAAATTTCAACTTTTATTTCCAAATACACTAAGAATTTCAACATGAAAATTCAAAAACTTGATAGCATCATGACGAGAACGCTCTCCTCTTTCAAAAATATGATTATTATAATTTTTGGAATAATTTAAGGTTTCAATTTATATTTATTTCTAACTATTCCTTTTTAGGCCACTACATGATGAAAACATATATGCCTATACATGTTCATGTAATTTGTCTTTCATTGATCAAAGTGGAAAACTAATTATATGGTGATGTAGTACACATAATTATACACACATTCAAAAAAAATTGATTTTCATTTTTTTTGGTAGTTGGGCATGACTCACAGATGACTATCCATTTCTTTGATAATTTTTAGGATCTATTTACTTGCAAAATTGAAAAAAAGGTATTCATTGAAGAAAAAAATATAGGTGGCATGCTAGAATATTTTATCTAAATTTTCCAGAAATGGTGTGCATCAAGACTGTCTATCTACTATGTTTTTTTGGAAAAAAAGAGTTCATCTTCAAATTTTAGATGTTTGACATAGTTTTACTTAACCATTTTTAAAAACAATTAATGTTTTGGAAACTAGACTCGAAATGCTACATTTCATTTTTTAACACCATATTAAAATTTGGGGTGTAGATATCTCAAATTATCTACAAAAGTTCAAATTTATGAAATTTTAAAAAAATCATGTCCACGGGTAGGCCACTTTTTGTCCCCTAGCTTTGTGCACTTATCCAAGGTATAATATCATCTAAAATTCCCTTTCACTAGCCCTCACCATCACAACCCTACTCACCTTGAAATATTGTTCCAAGGCCCAATATATTGGCCTCATGGATGAATGGAAGTTGCAAGAAAGACTCTGGGGCCTCAATGTCTTCTCTCAACATTAAAAACATTGCATTTTTTATTTGAGTTGCACATGTGATGTGGAACCCTATTGCATTCAAATTAGTTCTAATGACCTCCTCATCCATCCTTGACAATATAAAATTTATAATTAAATATGCTCCACCCTAATTTGATATAATTTTCACTTATTATTTTACATCATTGTTTCTTTGATGTGCCAATTTAAAATTTAACATAGTCATGTGTGTATGTGTTATTTATATTGGATAATTTTTATCCATATACCACCATAGAGAAGTATACTTGCATTCCAAATGATTGCATGTTCATCAAAGATAATATTATATTATATAATATATTATATTGTTATATGAGCCCCTTGGTGTAGGATATCCCATCAAATACCTCGTCATTAACCCTCACCATCATCGTGAAACTCCCCTTGCAAAATTTCACCATATACATTTTATGTATGGCCTTTCCCTTTCTTATAGGGGTATAAGTATGGGCTTTACATATATTATCAATCTTAATGTAACTATTCTAAGTGTCAATATATTGGCAACAAGTATGAATGTATGCTATAAGATAGACTATGGGATGTCAATATCTTATCCACACATTAGAGGCAATCCATCATTGATTTGAGCCACACATCAAACATAGAGCTTTTAGCTCCAAGAATCCAAACTGAGCCACTAGAGTTTGGCAGGGGTTACATAGGGTACTAAGCAAACTCCTAGAAGGCTAATAGGCTTAGGGATGTTATGGGATACTTTATATCTATAAAGGCTATCCAGTTTATTGGATTTCACCAAACCATAGACATACTCGTAAACTAGGTTAGGGATAACATGGTCAAATGCATAAAGGACATAGGTATCTTTAATGGGTATAACCACAATAAAATACATAGATGAAGGAAAGAAACTAGTGCATAAATAATAGGAGAAAAATCTATCTAAATAAGTAAGCATTACTAGGAAAGGAAAATGATTCAGAAACATAGCTCTAGGAAATGAAAGACGATTTCAGTAAGAAAGACATTTTCTAGAGAGAGAGAATGCATAACATTTTAGAATCGTATGGTAATGCTTGTTTAGATTGAAACTAACCCTAGCATTTAATATTTAACCCTATAAATATAATAAACTAAACTAGAAAAATAATTTCACCGGGTAGAGCAAGGTACCCTCAGATCATGCTCAAACACAATGTAATAATTCTACCAATCGTGAGTCTAAGCTTGATCCAATGTGAAGAAAAATTGAGTTACAGTATAGAGATCTATCCAATCCATTGTCAATAGTCCAGGAGATGTTAACTATCAGCAAGGGTTGTAGAGGCCAATCCAAGTGCACAAATTAGGTGCAATGCCAATCAAAGGAGTTAAGAGCAAACAACATCATAGGTAGAAATAATTGAGTAGTAGGTGAATGAATCTAGGTTGCAATCAAATATAAATTTGTGAATCTCCAAAGGGGAGAGTTCAATAGAGATAAGTAACCATGTAGCATGTAGTAGAGGAGCTCAAGAGGTGAAGAACTCTTAGGAATCAACAGACCAAGAGAGGTGAAGGGCTGTCAAGATGTCCAAATGAGATCCAAGAAGATCTAAGAGGAGTTTACGAGATCTAGAGGTAATCAAAGAAGAAGAGGATGATTGATCTAATGACCAAGAGTCAGATAATGAGGCATGTTTGGACCTCATATAGGGTAACTAAGAGGAAGACCTCCCAAAACTAGTCATTTTTGGCCGTTATGCAATGGTTGGGAGTGAAAAGGGTAGTTCTGGCCAAGCCATGACCTAGGCCATGACTTAAGGGGTATTGAGTAGCCTAAACTAAGGCTAGTCCATGGGACCTGAGGCCTAGGCTGTGTTTTAGCTAGAAAGTCTTGAAATAGGGTCTAGAATGATCCCAAGAAGGCCTACGAAGGTATCAGGAGGTGTTGGGAGGTCCAATGGGGTGTATAAAGGCCTAAAAAGGGGCCAAGAAGTAGGGAAAAACTAAAAATAATTGAGTATGATCAAATAGGACTCACAGTTATTGATATAATGCATGATGATCATTTATGTAATCATCAAGAGGAGCAAGGTAACAAGAAGTATGACTACATATGCCCCTGAGGTACAAGCAGTTGATGTTCAAATGAATTAGGAGTGTTGTGCAGTACCTAGAAGCCACACAAAATCAATGAAATAAAAGAACTAGAAATGATAAAAGAGAACATTACGTATACTTACCAGATAAGGATGGAAGTGAAATAAGTTAATGACACAATCCATGGGTAAGAATATAAATATTGTATAACCCAAATCCAAATATAGATATAGCTCTACCTTAAGACCTTGTGTAGAAATGACACAAGTGATATCAAATCAAATCATAAAATCCATAATGACATTAACTAAAGTGTCAGATCTAGTGTTCCCCCTATGAGGGATATGGGTGACCTAGATATCCTCAAAGGAGGAGAGCAAATCATGCTTTGCCTTGAAGAGGGGGAGCAATTCAGAGCTAAGGATGTTTGAGACACTGTCAAGATGAGATATGGCTAAGAATGAGTTAGATAATAATTGTACATAGTGCATGCCTAACACACAAGCATTGGTCAAAGCACTAATGATTGCATAATACTTGACTTCATTATTTGTCTCACTAGTAAGGAGGCAACCATCTATAAAAATCTCATAGTCCTATGGGTCATCGATAATCCAAGTAGGAGAAGTGGGTCTTGGGTTACCTCAAATACCACCTTCAGTGTGAATCACCACAAAGAGGTAAACCATGATGGGGTTGGCGATGCAAGAGGACATTGTAGAAGGATTGTCTTGAGATAGAGCAGGATGAGTGAGTTGCACAAGGGAGATAAAGAACACAATCAAGTAATAATCAAGGGGTGAAGACCAACATTGATTGTGGGATGAGGTGATGAATGGTGGTAGGATGTCTATGAAGGGACAAAGATCGATCAATGAAGACTAGAGTAAGTCCTGGAGCAACTATAATTATGAACCTATATGCCTATATAAACCACAGTGAAAGAAGAAGAGGGAGTTAGTAGGGATTGGATGTGATCAAGCAAAGAAACTACTGATTGAAAAAAGTAGAGAGATAAACTTCTAACCCAAGGTGTATCAAATAAGGAGTACATGATCCTGACAGGCTAGAGGACCTAGGGGCCCAAGAGACTAGAATGGTACTAAAATAGGCCTAAGGAGGCCTCAAAGAGAGAAACAAACTCCACCATTACATTTGAAATGGGCCAAAACCTTTAAGATAAAGGTTTCATGATTTCATGAGCAATAACAGAATGAAATGAAGGCTAGTAGAGGGTAAAAAAAAGGCCTCTAACCCAAGCCATGGCTTGCCTGGGCAAGCCCATGTCTTGAACCACTAATAATTTATTGGACCCATGACTTGGCCCACTACCAAGCCTTAGGTTTGCCTAGAAACTCACAATGTGGAATAAAAAGGGCCAAAACTAGGCCTGGGGGAGCTTGAAAGGGCCCAAAACCTGCCTGGAAAGGCCAAAGAGGGGGGAAATAAGAAAAATTATCATTTGAACACATTTGTCACATTCTATTGCTTGTATGACTGATCTAGTGCCATGTTGCTATGTTTTACAGATGTGAGGAGGAGTCAAAGTGTTAGAGGTAGGAACGGCACCTCAATTGGTAGAGTCACCACCACTATGTGGTGGCCAAATGGGAGAGAGTGTCTCAATGTCAACTACAATGAGAGGTAAGGAGGGGTGGTGGGAGGACCATGAAATATGAAGACTAGCTAGGGAGGGTTGGAGAAAACATTAAGCAACCATAACCACAAACCCACACCACCTACAATAACTACAAAGAAGGAGAGAGGGAATTGATATAGGAATAACTATAAGAAAGCATTAGTGCAACCAACTAAATGAAGAAAAAGGCTTTGCTTCTATCTTGAGGTGCATCGGAGGAGGAGTGCACAAGCCAAACGACCACAGAGGCCCATAAGGTCTGATGATAGATGCCATGAGAGGGGTAACCCATAAAATAGGGGTTTGGGGAGGGTGTTCTAGTAAGATTTGAGGCTCATCAAAGTACCACATGCCTAGGCCCAGGCCTACCCCTGAGGACAGGCCATCACCTCACCCTAACTAGAGGCAAGCCATTGCTTAGCCTATGAAAAGGCCAAATAATAGGTAAAATTTGGTAAGAAATATATGTAGCATACATATCCCTAGGTTCACCTATCATGATCTAAAACATAGAAGTGTCAAAGATGGGGTCATTATTGATGAACAAGACTTTTGAACCCAAACAAGTGAGAGGATGGCAGTGCATATGATGCACATGCATGAGCTTTTTGTAAGCTCTCTCTCATTGATTGGGTTGCATGCTACACCATGGATGGAATAGCACTCAATATTCATCTTGAAAACTCAAGATACCTCACTGGGAGAGGCATTAAGAGTGTCAATGCAATGATGGAAAAATTGTGATAAAATGGGAGGAGGCTCAAAATCTTGGTATATGACTTGGAAGAGATATTCCAAGAGTGAAGAGCTAGATGGACACCTAGAAGTAGGAGGCATCAAGGGTCATGCATCAGGTGCATGAGGAGTGAACATTGATCGATACTCTTTAGGTTCAAACTATTCATCCTTGAAAAAGAAAGATTCAGAGGTGGGAGCCTTCGGTGAACCCATAGGGCCCTATGAAGAGACAACCAAAGCATCATCAGAGGGATTTGTCTTAGCTTAGAGAAATTCCTAGGGATTCAAGTCTGCCTCTAAGGTGTGGACCTCACCTTCATACATGAACTGGATCATACAAAATGTTTATGATGTGATGGCTTGCATTATAGCATTCCAAAAATAGCCAAGGATCATGTTGTATGAGAGATCAAGGTCTAACACACAAAACTGAATCCTAATCATCTTGGGTCCAAACTTGACTTGAAGCTTCACATTACCCACTAGCATAACTATATCATTGTTTAAGCTAACACAGTTATGGTGAGATTCATAAAACTTCCAATTACTAATACCCAACTCATTGAACACCCACAAAGGAATGATGTTCAACATAACACCTTTGTCGATGATACATCTCTTGAAGAGCGATTCATCTACAAAGGTCTCAATGTAGAGTGAAAACTTAACCCTCTTTTCTAGAATGGAAGGATATGGTAAAGAGATAGGGTCAAAGGATAACATAGGTGGGCAAGGGTGGTCAGAGATGTCTGAGTTGAGAAATAACTTAGCATCATCTCATAGTGGTGCCTCACAGGAGAGACCAAGCTCATAAAAGATGAGCCCTATTTGCATAGGGAAAAGGTGGAGAAGGTCCCATATGGGGATTCTAGATAAGAGGTCCTATAACTTCTTTATGATGGAGTATGGACATCTCTTACCCTGGGGAGGGATATTACATCAAAAGTCAAATTTGACTTTGGGATTCCATGCCCCCATGAGTTGGCCTAAGTGCCTTGCACCACTAGCATTGCCAATGGGGTCAGGCGCATAACCCAAGAATGTATTGATAAATCCCTTATAATTGACAAAGGCTATGTCAATGTTAGCAATGAGTTTATTGTTATCACTCTTGGCTTTTCCTTTCAGTTCAGTCAAGGATGAGGATTGAGAAGAGGTAGAGGAAGAGTGATGGGACTTAGCCTTGGATTTCTTCTTCTTCTTCTTCTTCTTCTTCTTCTTCTTCTTCTTCTTCTTCTTCTTCTTCTTCTTCTTCTTCTTCCTCTTCTTCTTCTTCTTCTTCTTCTTCTTCTTCTTCTTCTTCTTCTTTTCCTTGTCATGGTTAGGAAGAGGCTCCATGAAAACATCCAACTTGCGGTTGGGTTTGCCAAGTGGGGAGTTCTAGGGAGCATATGAGGTCTTTGCATGAGATTATTGGGTGACACATTCCTTATCATAATTCCCCCTAATTTTGTAGAATTTATAAAATTTGGTGAGCTCATAGGAATATAACACCTATTGCCTTCCTACGATCTTTTTAGGGACCTTTTTATTGGTTATCCTCTTACTCAGAGTGTTGACCTCATGGCCATCTTTCTGGTCCTTCTTCTCAAAAATAGAATTAATGACACCATCATTGGTTTCATTATGATTATGATTTCATGAAGAGGATGAATTTTGAGTCGTTACAGGCCAAATGCCTGTGTACCTCAAATAATTCAATCTTCAAATACTCATTAACAACTTCATCATAAGTTGTGGGTTCATGCTTGAGGACCTATAGGTGAACCTCCTACCTTAATGTTTGCATGAACATGTCATAGAGCTAATCATATGAGAACCTCATCCTACATGTATGAATGATTGAATGCCACCTACGTACAAATTCAAAGTTTGACTCACCCTTGGCTTGTGTCATGGAGGTGAGTGATTAAATGCCAAGGTTAAACGATCTAGAAATCTCGAATTATTGGAGGAAGTCATCTAGAAGGAATTAGAAGCTCGTAAAATAATTTAGTAATGGATTGTGGAACCAAACAAGAGCTTGTCTCATAGGGAGTGAGTGAGGATCTTCAACATCATGCCTTCATCTTGTTCCCAATCCATACACGACATCATAAATGTCATGATATGCTTCGTGGGACTATCATCCTGATTCCCATTAAACTTAGGAAGTTTGGGGATTTGAATAAGAAGGGGAACAACATGCACATAATGGGATAGAGGATTCCTATGGAGATCCTCATAGGCATGTTTGATAGTGGGTTAGTGATGAGCTCCCTGAGTAGGCCCATGAGGGTCATGATATTATTATGCCAGTAGGAATAATCGAAACCATGTTTGAGAGGGAGATGATGTCGAGGCAACTCCTGATGTGGGAGATGCTCATGATGGGGATCTTCCCAATCATGGGGTGGAGAATGACCATGGGAAAGGTATTGTTCCCTATAGGGATGATGAGATGATGTGGCATGTCTAAGGAGATGATCATGGTGAATTAGGTCTTCATGGTGCTAGCCACATGCCACAAGATGAAGGTTTACATGATGGTACTAATGTTTGGGATAATCATCCCAAGAGTCTTTAATCTACAATCATCCCAAGAGTCTTTAATCTAGAAGTGGTGATCAAAATCAGCATGCTCATCTGAGACTCTAAAGGAGGGGCTAGGAGGATGGGATTATTCCATGGGAGGTGGATGCCTCATCAAGTCATAATGTCAGTGTATCTCAATATGGACCTAAGGGGATTCTTCCATAGAGTCTCCTACTGAGAAATAAGTAGGGGACTCACATGATAACTGGTTGAGGCACTCAAATCAAACTAGGTGTGATTATGTCACCAGAGGAAGCATGTTACTTACTCTTTAGGGGAAGAAAAGTACTCTTCATTCACATGAAGATAACTTTGACAATTATAAATGATTATGCATAACTCATTAGGCCTCAATCATGAAAGGTGATCATTTTCAGCCATAATAGGTGAATGAATATTAGGCTCAAGTCTTAGGGAGGTATCCTCAAATAAGTAATTCTCAGACTGGTGGAAAGGTGAGTGAGCCCATTGGTTATAGATTTGCCAATATTATTCCCTATAGAACATGAGAGCATCAATATCACTATGTTGGGTTGAGGGAATGTCTTGTTTTGTAAGACGTCTATGGCATTTCATTTCAGCCTTAGCTTGATCATAAGTGAGCTCAAGGACAAGACCTTAAATCCAACAGGATTGGCATCCCAAGGGTGGGAGACTAGCCATGGATGCAATGAAACAAGAACAACATGAGATATAATAAAAAATTAAATAATTAGATAACCAATAGGGAGAAGAACACAAAACCAAGGTAAGATTAAACAATGAGCGAGAGAGCTAAAACATAACTAAAAGCAAAGCCTTGTGGCTATCATAGGGGAATTGGATAAGAGATATCTAAATAAGCTAGAAATATAATGAGACCTTATGTGGGGTCTTACCATGTATTTTAATATGTATCTCCAAGAATCTAAATGGATCCACTAGGGTTTGGTAAGATGTAGATAGGATACTAATCAAACTCCTAGAAGGCTAATAGGCTTAGGGATGCTATGGGATACTTGAGATGTATAGAGGCTATCTAATTTTTCATCTTGCACAAACTATAGATAGACTCATAAACCATATTAGGGATAGCATGATCAAGTGCACAAAGAATATAGGTATCCCTAACAGGTATAACCATAATAAAGTGAGTAGTTGAAGGAAATAAACTAATGAATAAATAATAGGAAAGTAATCTATCTAAACAAGTAATCACTACCAAGAAAGGAAAATGATTTAGAAACATGCAACTTTAGGAAATGAAAGATGATTTTAGTAGTAAAGATGTTTTCAAGAGAGAGAAAATGCATAACATTTCATAATCTTATGTTAATGCTTGTTCAGAATGAAAAAAAACCCTAACATGTAATATATAACCCTAGAAATATACTATACTAAAATATCAAAATAGTTTCACCTTGCAGATCAAGGTGCCCTCAAATCATGCTCAAAGACAATGCAAGAATTCTACCAATTATGAGTCCAATTTTGATCCAATGTGAAGGAAGATTGAGTTGCAGTGTAGATATTTGTCTAATAAACTTTCAAAAATTTAGGATAGGTGATGTATTATCAAGCAAGGGATGTAGATTCCAATCCAAGTTCACAAATCACGTGCAATGCCAATAGAAGGAACTAAGATAAAGCAACAGTGCAGGAAGGAACAATTGAGTAGTAAGTAAACTAATCTAGGTTGCAACCAATTGTAAATCGATGAATCTCCAAGGAGGAGATTTCAAGAGATATGAGGAACCATGTAACAAGTAGTAGAGGATCTCAATAGAGGTGAAGAGCTCCTAATAATCAAGAACAAACCAAGAGAGGTGAAGGTTGTCAAGATGTCTAAATGAGATCCAAGAGGATCAAAGAAGATCTAAGAGGAGTTTAGGGGATCCAAAGGTAATCAAAGAAGAAGAGGATGAATGATATAATGACCAATATTCATATAATGAGACGTGTTTGGACATAATATAGGGAAACCAAGAGGAAGAGCCTCCTAAAACTAGTCATTTTTGGCCATCATGTAACACCTGGGAGTGAAATGGATAGTTCTAGCTAGGCCATGGCGTAGGGGGTATCGGGTAGTCTGGACCAAGGCCAGGTGTTGGGACCTATAGTCTAGGTCATGACTTATCCATAAAAGCTCAAAAAGGGTCCATCATGAGCCTAAGAAGGCTTGGGAAGGTCTTGGGAGGCCCATGGAGGTATTGGGAGATCCAACAAGGTGTAGAAAGGCCTAGATTGGGGCTTAAAACTAGGGGGAAACTCCAAATGATTGAGTAGGATCAAAGAGGACTCACAGTGACCGATAGAACACATGACGATCAAATATGTAATCATCATGAGCAATATGGTCATGAGAAGTATGATTATAGGGCCATGTCATAATCAAATTAATGATTATAGAGCCATGTCATAATCAAATTAATGGAAGGGATGTAATATTTTGTCTTTGTAAAGCAAAGTTTTGTAAATCAAGGGAGTGTAAATTAGTATGATTGGTAACCCATCTATGTTTTTTTAAACAAAGAGTTAAGCAATAATAATTTTATATTTTTTGTGCAAGTGACCAAAAAAAATGAGGGTGTGTGTTTATTCATATAGCATGAAAATATTTTGTGCACAGAGGAGACATTCCTCTTGGAAGAATGCACAAGGCCATACAAAAAATGTAAATAGTGAAATATTTGAAGGTGAGATAAAAGGTGATGGTGAGGGGTGATGACAAGATATTTATAATGATATTGTACACCAAGGGACCCATATCAAACCTAGATCCATATTCATTTCATATTTTGGATTTACATGACCATCACCCATTACAAAGGGGTATGTGGCTTGCAAGGTGGTGACATCTTTGAATGGTCATTTTTTATTGTCAAGGGAGGATGAGGATTTCATGAGTGTTGATTTGATTATGATAGGGCTCCACATCTAATGTGTGACTCAAATCAACAATGTAATGTCATTGATGCAAGGACAAGAAATAGAGGTCTTAGACCCTATCTTGTAGCTTCAATTTGCCCATGCTACAAATTGCATTGATAGATGTGACATGCTACTAAACATTGAATGTGTATCTTCCCAAGGTTCATCGAGTATCTCATTTTAAATACCCTATCATTGCACCTCACCATCAACATGTAGTTCACTTTAGAATCTTTCAACACTTCCATGTTTTGTATAACCTTGCCCTTCCCCACTACCATTGCTCAATCTCACTATAAAATGAAATGTGTCCTCCCTACACAACACATTGTCATATAGTATGAAGGAACACACAACATAATTTGGCACTGTCACCTCCACTAGTAATATTAGATTATTATTGCATACCGCATCATACACAAAAGGTGAGGAAAGTTCAGTGGTTATGGGTTTCAAGTGAGGTACAACTACCATTTTTCATTCTTTCCCTCTATAAAATCTTGCTTTACATAAAGCAAAAAGTACAAAACATGCAAGTGGTGAAATATTTTAAGGTGAGCTAACTGGGGATGGTGAGGGGAAATGACAATGTGTTAGAGGTGGTATTGTACCTAAGAGGGCCCATATCATACATCAAAACTAGATTCAAGGTTGCTAGTGAATTTACATGACTTGCACCCATCACAAATGGGTACATCATTTATAAGGAGTTTGCATCTTTCACTAGTCATTTTCTATTGTCAAGGGTGGACGAGGATGTCATGAGCATTGATTTGATTGTGGTAAGGCTCCATATTAAATGCAATGACAATACCATGTAGACAAGACATTGAAGTCCCAGAACTTATATTTATATATACTAATTATAGATATGTTATATTAATAAGTATAATTATTTTCAAATGTTATTTTAATATATAAAAATGTGTGTGTGTGTGTGTGTGTGTGTGTGTGTGTGTGTGTGTGTGTGCGCGTGTGTGCGTGTGTGCGTGTGCATGTGCGTGTGTGTAAGAAAATATATAATAAAAATATTCATATTATTGTAATATTAAAATATTATATATAATATATTTTTATTATAATAATATTAATATTTTTCTATAATTTTTAATTATAATAGAATGTTATATTGTATAAATATATTTTTAATTATTAGTAATATAATATAATTAAGTTGGAGGCTTATACGGTGAGGAAAAGACCCCAGATTCATTTCACAAGAGAAAAAATAAATAATATTCCATTTAAACCCATTCAAATGTTGACACATGGCTGCTAGTTGGTTTGGATAGGAAGATATATATCATGTGGTTTTGGGTTTGGGTGATGCACTAGCTACTTGAGTTGTAATGAAATGGCATGATAGTGCTTGGTGTCTATAATGTGAGCGGCCCATAATTTGACATCCATGGCATCCTTCACACTTCAACAAATTTTCCCTTCTCACCAAACCAAACCCCCACTGTGTACTCAGATGCTTAGTTAAAGAACCATAAAATACTCAGAGCATATGATGATTCATCTCAAAATAATCAAGATGAACACATAAAACCTTGTGCCCAATCCTCCAAACACTTATTTAAAAGTAAAAAGAGAAAAAATTGAATGGATGCACAATGAATAAGATAATCACTTGGCTCTTGTCAAATATAAATAAATAATCAACGAGGAAGATATTAACATAGAAATAAATACACTATCATATATTATATTATTTTCATTTATCAAGATGTAGCTGGCATGGGCAACGTTGTGGCAACATGGATCGAATATCCTCCCCAAAAACCCCTTTAGATTTTCTTATAAATTATAGTCAAATTTTATACCTGCAACACAATTGTAGAATGGACAAAATATTTACAAAATGTCAGAATTTTACCATGGAGATCCACAAAAAATAAAACAAATAATCAATTACCTTGCATTTATATTCAAGAAATGCCATTGAATCAACTTCAAAAATACAAACCTTATACAATGCATAAAGTACACCATATACACCACATATGCTTTGTAGCACCTAGAATTGTTTCATTGTTTCTCCAGGCATAGCACATTCTCCCCTCTAGAGCCTATAAAATGAAAAAAATGTCAAATAAAATCAAGGGATATAGAAACACTCTCACCGAATAGGGAAAGTAGTTGTTTAAGGTTAAACATGCCACCTGTTCAGTATTGCTACATGTTGATTTTTTTTTTTACTTTTATGTTTTTCCTTAAAAATAGTTAATTATATCTCTTATAAAAAATGAGTTCAATCTTACTTTAATAAAAAAAACATGAACAAGTCAATCAAGTAAAATTCTTTATATTTATATTATAATGTTTTATATTTAAATTCATTTTACTTTATTATATTTATTATATGAAATATAAATAAAAAATTTAACTACAATAAATATATTATGTTATATAATATTTATATATATTATATAATTAATATTAAATATTACTATTATTAAATCTTATTTTGTATCCCTTGCTGAAAATACATGTTTGCGCCATTACCAAACTTACTTTCCTTGTTCAACATGGTTGTGGCTCATCTATGTGCAGTATGAAATGGTATTTTTTTAATTTGAAAGCCTTCTTTGTAGAAGACACCACAATTAAAAAAGGCACCATGGAAAGATTGGTATAGAAGGCGAGAAGGGACAGGAAAAGAAAAGAAATGAATATTCCTTGTTATGGGGTTTGTGCAAGTTTTGGGGATTGTGTTTGTAATATTAGCAAGATGCTCCACTTGCCATTACATTCAGTGTCATTTCTAATAAGATCATGACATCGAGTCTATTTGGGATGACATCAATTGAAGCCACTTTTTTTTTTTTTCAATTTGTTCCCAAAATTGTTCAAAAAGTAAAGATTTATGTGTTTATAAAATTCATTCTTTACATGGTTTTCAAATCATTTGCTTGATTCATAATCTTATGATGTAACTGGAAATGTCTATATTAATTTATAATTTCGTTATTATTAGGGATTCTCTAAGTGAAGGAACAAATGGCTTATTTAGGAATATGTAGAAATTGATTATTTATCAAAAATTGGATTAAGCATTAGCGAAGTACTAATCAGTGGTTCAAACCCTGTATTTAACTGCTAACCAGAATCAAACTTTATTCACTATGAAAGTCTATGAGATAAAACAAGAAAGTGATATTCCAAACTTTATTTATTGTGAAAGTCTACGAGATAAAACATGAAAGTGATACTCTAATTGACGGTGTTTAAATTGTGTCATGTAATGTATTTTTTTAGTTGAAAAAATAATGAATACAAAAATCAAAAGGATTATTTTCAAGTACACTAATCAATAGTTAAAAATGAATTGAAAATGTTATCGTGCTGAAAATTTGATTGAAAGACGAAAAGGTAGGATGAATGTCAAACGAAAATCTTAAGGAGATAACAATCTTGTTTTGAGTAATCTGCACATATCTGGTGCATAAACTTTTTGCAATTATTTTATGTTCAATTTTTTAGTATATTCCTTCCAAAAACAAAAAAAAGTTGATGTTGCGGCCTCCCTCCACATTCCCTGGCCTCTCTCAACCACCTGTCCAATTGCATGCCATGTGTAATAATAAAAAATAGTGTGAAATGTGTATATGCCATTTTCTTATTATTTTTTATACTTGTACGCTACCCACGTAGATCACCTTATTTATTGGCAAACTTAAAATTTGATAAATATTAATTATACATATCATTATAATAAAGGTATCATCATCATCGTCGTCGTCGTCGTCATCGTCATCATCATCATCATCATCAATGTAATATATGTTTAATATTATAGTATATATAATATTATATTATATAATAAAAAATTAGTATATATGTTATAATATAGCGTTACAATATATTATATTAATATAATAAGAAAATATTATTAATATTATACATAATATTTTATAAAATGTCAGGGTAGGTGTTCTAGGCTTTTAATTGGTTATGGGACTTTTGTAAGATAGTTTTTTTTTAAAAAAAAATTGGTTCGTATTGGAATATCTCGATGCATTTTCTAAATCTACACTTTGTAATTTATTTTTTATATAATGTTGGGCCGTGTATGAACATAAATTACTACTTCGGAAACTACTAACAATCTATAAATTCAAAATTGTCTATTTAAAAAAAAAAGAAACGTATCAAATTTACTTGTTATAAAAGATTTATGATAGGCTTTTTCCAATTCACGTTTCTAATTTGAATGACAATTTATTGTTGGTGATGTTTTAATGTTATTTGAGTAGTTTTTTCGTCCTATTAAATGTACAATTAAATGATGTTCCTCCTTAAAATTTAAATTATTATTTCTTATAATCAATTAATTGTGTAAGTGCATGCAAAACTTATCAATTAATTGTTTAAGTGGATGCACAACTTGGTTTAATTTATTTATTTGTGAATGAAGTTGTATATGTAAATAGTGTAGCATTTTTCATACACAATGATATTAAATAAAACAAAATTTTATTATTATATATAATTTATAATGGTATTAGCATCTTTGAAAATTATATATATATATATATATATATATATATATATATATATATATATATTTAAATAGTTTAATTTTTTGTATTTTTAAGTTATTTCATGAAATACGTATGTTAAGTTTTTGAAACACTCAAAAAATTGTACTATTGTTTATTGGTACATCAAAATAAAATATATTAATAAGACAAATTTTATTTAAGACAATTCCTTAAAAATTAATATCCTTTAAAACGAGATATTGAAACGTGTAGATGGAAAGAATAATTCACTATAAACCTGCTATTAATGCCACTTAAACTGCCATACTTATGATGTACCAATTTATCATCCCACAAATGAAAAGAAAATACTTTACAAGAACATCACAAATTAAAATACTTTACTCTTACAATAAGGATAAACCTTATATGAGCTACGCTTAACTAATCTCGGGCTTTCTTTCCTTCATCGGGGCGATGCTAGTTATATATCATATATATAAAAAAATGCAGGGCATTCGCTGTATTGCCCGTCCCATGCAACTGCCAACTCTTTGCTGGCATATTTACCTCTTTGCCACCTAAGCTGCTCTAATGCAGACCTCCATTGCCCACCACTGTTCATGCTCCACATCCATCTTCATACTCCACGTGTTGGTCAGGGAAAATTCCTTCATTCCGTTTTGTTGATATGATTTTTAATTGCTGAAGAGGTAAGTTGGATGTGGATGCTGGTAAAAGGGTGCATGAAGATCAAACAATGGTTGCCATATGGGGCTTAGTTCCTCTAGCGAGACAAAGGGGACTTTTACAAGAGTGGGCTACTGGCGATGGGGAGATAGAGACAAGATTCCTGCATTTCATTGAGGAATCTGGGCCTGTTTTCCTTTTGGGTCAGCCACATCGTTTGCCGTCATTGCAAGGTAGATCTGTACACAAATCATTCAATTAGGCTTAAAAATACAGGGGGAGATGAAAAATCACCAGTACGTATGGCAGCCTATCGGCGTCGGAGGAAATGAGGCTCCACTCTCCTGAGCGGGTGTGAGATCAAGATCGAAGATGTGCATGGCGTTGTCAAGCGGCACGCGAGGCTCCACTTCCCCTCCGACCAGGTACGCCTTCTTCCCCACTATTGCAACTGTGTGGGAGCTCCTCTATTCTGCTTTGCCTACAAGACATACTAGTCCGTGAATAAAAACAAGCACATAATAGATTTTAAAAATGTTAATGAGGGGATCCATTGATACATATGTGCAACCATTTTCCTGGCATGAACACCGGACTCTTCCTTCACAGACCATTGCTGCACGTCAAACCGCTTTTCTATTCACCTACGTGGCCCTTCCTTTCTAACTATGAGAGAAATTCATTATTTCTACTACTGTTATTGTCGGTAGCGAGTCTCCATGGAGGGCGAGCAGAGAGTAGATTTTTCCTCGGTACACTCAATCCAAACACACTCATATTCCCCTCACTGCAGACACGTGTCAAAACCCGGTAATAATAATAAAGTTTTTAACATCCACGATGTCAAATAGCGCCTTCGTTATGGTCAGCAAGAAAACTTATGGCATATGGGACCACCTCGTACTCCCATCGTGGGGAGGCACCTTATTGTGCTACGAATATGAGGCACACAATCCTTATCCTTGTAGGGTTTGACCTCCCTTCTAAGAGCACATGTGCTTCACCATTAGGCCAACTCAGGGGCACAAAACATCCTTATCATCCTAGATGCCCAGATAACACCTCATTATGATACGTGTCATCCCTTGAATGACACAAAAATATTTAACGTTTCAAGGGATATGTAAGACGAATCTTTTGGGTTTTACTCCAATAAAGACGTTTCGTGCATAAAAATTATGATTTTTTTTTTTGGGATTATTTTAATGTTTCAATATATGTTGATTTTAACTATAATTTTTTTATGTTATTATATACTGTAAATATACATGTCTATATATGTTTGTGTATATTTTTTTCATTCATCCAAATTATATATATATATATATATATATTTGGGTTTTACTCTAATAAAGACGTTTCGTGCATAAAAATTATGATTTTTTTTTTTTTTTTGGATTATTTTAATGTTTCAATATATGTTGATATTAACTATAATTTTTTTATGTTATTATATATTGTAAATATACATGTCTATATATGTTTGTATTTTTTTTTTCATTCATCCAATATATATATATATATATATATATATATATATATATATATATATATATATATATACACACATACATATATACACACACATATATATATACACACATACATATATACACACATACATATATACACATACATATACATACACACACATATACACACATACATATACATATACACACACACACACACATATATATATACATACACACACACACACACACACACATATATATACACACACACACACACACACACACACACACACACACACACATATATATATACACATATGTGTATATACATATATATACATACACACACACACACACACACACACACACACACACACACACACATATATATGGGGTTACAGTCTAAGTCTAATTTTACATGTACTAAAAAAAATATTTTCTTTTTTTATTAGTTGTGTGGTTGCACGATCGGCTATCCATTTTTTTGTGAACTTTTAGGTCTATTTGACTGTAAAATTAATTAAAAAATTCATTAAAACATTATAAAGAAATATAGGTTACAAACTAGATAATCTTATCTAAAGTATCACAAAATAGTTTTATATAATATTAAATGATTCTAAAAAAATGAGGCACTACATGGTCGGCTATATACTCTATTTTTCTAAAAAAAGAGAGCTCATATTCAAATTTTAGATGTTTAACCTAGTTATAATTAACCATTTCAAAAAAATAGTGTTTTGGAAACTATACTCAAAATGCTACAATTTATATTCTTACACCATCCTCAAATTTTGAATGTAGCCATCTCAATAATTTTTTTATGTTATTATATACTATAAATATACATGTCTATATATGTTTGTGTATATTTTTTTCATTCATCCAAATTATATATATATATATATATATATATATATGGGTTTTACTCTAATAAAGACGTTTCATGCATAAAAATTATGATTTTTTTTTTTTTTGATTATTTTAATGTTTCAATATATGTTGATATTAACTATAATTTTTTATGTTATTATATACTGTAAATATACATGTCTATATATGTTTGTGTTTTTTTTTCATTCATCATATATATATATATATATGGGGTTACAGACTAAGTCTAATTTTACATGTACTAAAAAAAAAAATTTCTTTTTTTTATTAGTTGTGTGGTCGCACGATCGGCTATCCATTTTTTTGTGAACTTTTAGGTCTATTTGACTGTAAAATTAATTAAAAAAATTATTAAAACATTATAAAGAAATATAGGTTACAAACTAGATAATCTTATCTAAAGTATCACAAAATAGTTTTATATAATATTAAATGATTCTAAAAAAATGAGGCACTACATGGTCGGCTATATACTCTATTTTTCTAAAAAAAGAGAGCTCATATTCAAATTTTAGATGTTTAACCTAGTTATAATTAACCATTTCAAAAAAATAGTGTTTTGGAAACTATACTCAAAATGCTACAATTTATATTCTTACACCATCCTCAAATTTTGAATGTAGCCATCTCAAATTATCTATAAAAATTCATATTTCTTAATTTTCAAGAAAAACATGACCGTAAGTAAGCCCCCTTTTTTCCATTACACTTACTCATAATTAGGGCCAAGGCACTTAAGTTTTAAATAATGTCTTGAACAAGAGAGACATTCAACCATCCTCATATTATTGATATATTTAAGGCCTTTATGCTAACTTTTATTCCTTAGGGTAAGCTCATATTAACTCTTAATCATCGTTCTCTTCCAAAAGTGGGTTTGTGAGTGAAAATATAGTGAATTGTTCCTATCTTTTTATTTTAAATGACAAAAGTGAACCCTATAAATACATATAAAAATATTAAACTCCAAAACTCATTTGTAGTCGCCATCACCAGCCTAGTTGATGGCATACAAATAATTTTAAATAAAACAATATGTCATCAACCTGGATGATGATATCAAAAAATATAGGGGTCATGACAAGACATCACCGACATGGATGATGCCATTAGATATGTGTATTAAAAGGGGAAATAAGGGTCAAAAGGGGGAATGGGAATAGAGGAAGATAAATATACTAATGTTGTTGCAATATGAAAGTGGTAGTAGGAAGGATGGTGCTTGACAGATCTCTCAAAAATAGTTATGAAGTGGCACACCTTGATTCTAGTATATGTATGAACATACATGTGGAACATTAATATATCGGTAATCCTTGGAACATAAAAGTTTATATAAGCGAATATAATGTGTATAAAAGTATTACTACTAAAAAAAAAAAAGTAAATAGTTCCACCTTTTGTAACTTTGCACTGTAATGATTATTAGTTTTGTGCAAGGTATCACTTCCCTTATGTCTAGTTATAATAAACTGTCTTATAAAACTTGCCATTTTTTTCTAATTTTTCCCTTGCATATATTTCCCTTACATGTAAGGTTGAATATTCTAGCATCCTATATATCAATTTATGAATGACTTTTCATGCACATTCTAATAAAATGCCTTTTCAATTTTCCATCTCTATCTCTTTGTGAATAAGTGCTTTCAACCCTTCTATTTATACTTTTATTTATGCTCGACCACCACCTCAAACCTTTCTAACATTTGATGTCACTATCATTTTTTTCTCCCACCATGGCATTCGATGTTCTCCTTTGCCATTTAACCTTGTAATTTTCAACACCATTTTCTTTGTAACTCCATCCTTTCAACTATCTTTCTCTCAATGTAGCAAAGTAGTAAGCCTTAGATGGAATTTCATAGGTTATCCCATGAAACTCATGCAGGATTTCTAATAATTTTATGCCATGTTTCACTAGTGTTATCAGAAGATGGATGCTAAAATTTCCTCCCAACCTATTAATAATAGAATAATTAGTCACTATGTTGCATAGCTCAAGAATTTCATATCAGTAAATTTATTCCAACCACTTTAAAGGTATAAAATCAAATAGCACCAACTTAATATTACACATTTATTGTTTCCACTTACTTCAAACAAGCATAATAAAAGGATAATTACTTCAAACCAGCGTAACTTAAGGAGAAGACACAATTCCTATGTCTATTAAATTCTGGGATAGGTAATTGTAAGACCTTAAGACAAAAAAACATATGTATTTAATATATAAACAATATTAAATAAAAAGAAAGATTAAAAAATATAACATTCATAATTATTTAAGTAGCAGTATTACCTTTTTACATTAAAAAAACTTGTGAATGAATATTAGTATTATAATAATAACTTTTATCTAGAGAATTTACTTTACTCATTAGTCTTTTATGTCCATATATAGATTATAAGGAGACTAATGTCAGTGTTAGAGGCTAGATTGTTTGTAAAACAGATCTTCTTTAAAACAGACTTGTAGAATAAGTTTCTTTTAAAGCAATATTTTCTTATTAATAAGTAAAATTAATTGACTCAATTACTTAATTAATACTTTTCTATGTTAATAGGGGACGCATAAATCAGCACCAATTAATACTTATCCATATTTACAATTAATATCACAAATATATACTAAACCATACAAAAGTGTACGAGTATTCAAATACACTAACAAGATCAAAGTACAAAATGATCATTCATGACTATCTCAAAATATATAAAAAGAACACGATTAATAATAAGAAGTTGGAAAAAATCTAAAAAAATGAAAAATTAACATAATACAACTACAAAGCCTCAAAACTGTAGATATTTTCATTAGATCAATGACATCTTAAACAAGCATCTTAGAGAAGCTAGTAATAAAATAAAATTACCATATTTTGATATGATCAAAAGGCTATACAATTTATATTGGAAAATTATCACCTCGGTTGCATTTACCCTTTTAGAGGCCCTTAAAAACATTAATTTTATTGTATCTATTTTTTTTTTTTAAATATTAATTTTGTTGTATTCCAAATCCAATCAATATTGAGGTAGACAATTAATATTGAGGTAGTCACTTCATTTAAGTAGTTAAGATTGAGGTAGAAAGTTAATTTAAAGATATTGGTTCTAAGAATTTTGAAACCATAACCTACAACCACCGATTGTTTTTCTTATCTCCCAAATACTTAACTCCAACAAGTATTCAGAATAGATTTGATGTTGCTTAAAATGTGTATTGGTTTAAAGGGAGTGACATGTAAAGCCACATAAAGCTCTTAATTCAAGGACGACTTCCTTCCCTTTTGAGAATGGATAATAAATTGTTATTTAAAGGATATTTTTTTTAATTAATGGAAGATAAAGAATAAATATGTGTATTAAGAGAAACAAGATGGAAAGGATGGTTGGGCAGCGACGGATCTCTTGGACTCTCCTCCTTTGAGAGAATATTTTATTTCTTCTCTTTTTGCTGTGCTTGATGGTATTTTTTTTGGTAAATAGTATAACTTCACTTATTTCAAGTGTTTTGAGATTGAAATTCTTATTTTATAGGCAGTGAATATATATTAAACATCTTTTCATTGTAAACCATTGATTCTATTTTTATCATTATTTTTTAATTAATAAATATGTATATGACTTTCCAATTTAAAAAATTATTAAAAAAAACAATTCAAATAATATATTATCATGTCAATAAAAGAGTGAAAGTGTAAAATGAATGCCATTCAAGCTGAGTTGTACTCGAAGTCATTGGGTATTGTGTATAAATCCAAGCATATCAATGTGATGTAGAAAGTGAAACATGAGATAGACTAACTATTTTTTTTATTGAAAAGAGTCTATATGCATTTGAAATCTATATAAAGAAATTATTATTATTAACATATTGCAAAACAGGTAGACATAAATGATTACATGATATTATTGTTTTTTGATCCAAATCTTCTAAAGACATTCTACTTGCTCAAAAATTTGTATTGTAGGTGCACAACACAAAAGTTTGAAAGGAACTATATATGAAATAAAACTTTTCCTCTCTCTTTCAATCTAAAGAGGTATCGGCTCAACAAGAATTTTCATTATGTCATCTTTAGTACCCTTGCGTGAATGAGAAAATCCATCTACATCCCTCCAAATGAAAGCCACGGATCTATACATGGAATCAAAATACAACCTCTTGGAACAAGTCGGTATATCATGTTTGTAAAACAAACGCTCTTTGCTCAATTCTTCTATGTTCAAATCAATAAGCATGTTCATATGATCTAAAGCTTGATCCCTTGTTTTTTCAGGGTTGTCTCTTACATAACACTCTATCCATGAAGCAGTCTCTCCATGTTCTTGCTCATCCTACAAAAATAATAAAGAGAAAAAATATATAACATAGTTTTTAGTCAAACATATAATTCATATAAAAGGTATCATCTTTTTACATGATAACATTTTTATAAATAATAATTCAAAAATTTTAATGGAATGTAATCTATAGATACCTGAAAATCTTTGGAGTCATCGATTAATCGACATCCCCAGGCTACACTGCTTTCAAACTTATTAACTCTTTTCAAAATATCGTCTGGAAGATAGGTGTCGATTAAAATCATGGGAAAAAATGTTACCACAGGAACAGTTGAAGATATTAAAGAGTTCTTTAAATATTCAGGTAAAGTTGGTTGATAATCATTTGCAATCCATTCAGCATCTTGGAATTCTGCCCAAATAAGAGTCTTCCACTGCAATATAAAATATAAATTAAAATTTATAACAATATAAAATCAATTTAAACAAAACTATGAAGTACTGATTTGTATTTCATAAATTTGTAAAAATTAATGTGATTGGAAACATGCCATTAAAAACGTAATTAAAATAAAAATGTCATTTGCAAAGAGATCAGTTGTAAAAATCCATGGAACCACCAAAATTAAAATCAATTGTAAAAATCCAAGTGTCCATTAGCTAGTACAAAGCACATAAACAACTATAAATAAGTAGTAACTATGTCAAACTAGTATGATGTCAAATCAAATACCATAACTTACATAGTCTCGCATCCACTTTTGCACACGGGGACCATGTATCTTTTCTGCTTCAACGGCGATTTCCATGTAAATTTTGTAGGCAAATTGAAGACTAATTTGCATGAAATCTGGAAGACGGTCCATCATTGACATATCCCAGCTGAACATCAAAATCAAAACAAATAACTTCATTTACTAGGTAAAATCAAAATAATAAAACAAATATATTACATAGCCATGCATTAGAATCACATTGTGAGGTAAGCTCATGATTGTAATAAATTCCAAATAGCTTACTTAATCAAAGCCTCCCTAAAGGGTATGAGCTCTTCAATGGTTCCATAAGTGTCAAAAATATCATCAACAACAGTGATGACAGTACCAAGTTTGGCATAACAAAGTCTAGTTGCAGCATACTCAGGCTCATACAATCCACATGTATACCAAAAGTAATACTCCACATGTCGATGTCTAAAAAAACTAAGCTGCCTTACAGTAGCCTCATCCCACCATCTGTATCACCGCAAATAGAACATTTCACAATATTAACATTAGTAATACTAAGAACACAATTAATTTGATATGACTGTAATAAATATGAAAAACTATAATAATTGTATTACTCTGATAAATATTTCAGCTCAGCTTGATGTTGAGCTTGTAAAATATTGAAGTCTAATATTGCTAGATTCAAAATCTTTTTGCAGCTCTCACTTGGAATCCTACAAGAAACAATTATTACCACATGTTAGGGTAGGATGTTTTATTTCCACAACATATGATTTGGACAAGACTTTGTTTACTAATAGTGAGTTATAAATAAAAACATTATATGAATGAAAGAAATTTTTGTATTTTTAAAGCAATTCTAAGATGTATTGAAGAGGCATATCAAATTTGGAATAGTAAAATATATATTTAAAATTATTTCAATTTTTTTTTTTTTTTCAGGTTATAAAATCATAGAGGAGACTGGTTTATGGTGTAGTATTCAAACTTACTTATAGACGCCTTCCATCAACATCCAAGTATTGATATCTTGTCTAAATATTTGAATAGAGTTCCATGCCTCCCATCTTGGAACCTTGCATCTCCATGGATATTTTGTATCATACTCAATCTGTTAAAAGAAAAGATTAGGATTATGATATGGTCATTAACATATTAGTTATAATATGTCTATCTAAAAATTATCGAGATGTATCAATTTAGAGATGCCTATTTTACATTTGTAACATAATTTTATCTATTATAAAAAAATCATCTTAATTAACTACTACAATATCTTCTCCTCTAATTTCTTTTGAGTAGAAAATGAATTTCTAAAAATTTAGATCTACTTCTCCAAATTTTCAGATATGGACATCAAATTTCTAAGTCCACCATTTTTGTTTTGACAGAGTCACTAATAACCCCTAAGACCTCATTATCCATCGGTGTAGTTTATGCCTGCATAACCATATGCAAAATGAAGAAAATAATGACTCCGAAAAAAAGAAACAGAGAGATTGGAATGTTTACCTCTGACAGAAGTTGTGTTTTGTCTTTTAATTGCTGGCTTTCTTCAAGTGCTTTTTGTAGATACTCAGAGGCAAATGCTTTAGCCTCTCTCATGATATTCTCTCCGGGAAAAGAAATCTCCGAGGCTCGATATAAACTCAACATACATCTTAATTGGCTCTCATCTTCATTGGTGGCCCCAATGATGACGAATTGTCCGTTTTTATCTTTAAAGTTCTGAAATACATCTGTTTAATCCATGAAATCATATTAGAATTAAAATTTCCCAGACAAAAACACTGTATCCCCTATGTGTATCTACTGTTACAACTGAAAGAATGTTAAGGATGAAAAAAAAAAATTTAATACCTGGAGACACAGGATACTCATTTAGCCTGAGAACTCGAAATCCTAAAGCAGTAGTGTGGAGATCGGCAATGGCAGTTTCTCTTCCCCAAGAAATGCCCTTTTCATTCCAATGTCTGGTAGTGTGTGGCACATATTTAGTTGGTTAACATTATATATAGACTCCCTCTTGCTATACATGTGTAGCAAGAGGAGGAGGTAACAATCTAAGCAGGTTTGCATTTGCATTTGTTGATTAAATATTTTTTCACCCAATTGACTGGAGGTCAATTGCTGTCTGCGAAACAACAGAGCATAATAATAAAAAAATATATATATATACATACTTGTAACAATAATCCAAAACTGCTTTGATTTCTTTATCAAAATAGCGACCAATTCCCAGTCGTTGCACAACATCAACAATGGAAAATATTTGAAGCAGGTCGTATGGGGAAGGATTACTTTCGCCATCTCCAAGCAAGCCATTGAATACATCAAATTTAATCTCCTTAATCAAAACTTCCACCTCTTCACGGTATGAAGATGCCTGTTATGCGTCACACAGAAGTTTGTGAATATACATGCTATTTACTCTCATACTTTTAACAAGTAAGACATTAAATGAAAAATATGACCAACCCCAAATGGCGATGCAAGAGACTGCAAGAAATCTTTGTCCCAAACATTGGCATGATATTCTCCAATTCTTCTAACCACCGAATGTTCAGCTTCTTTTCCTTCTCCGTTGGGTATTATTTTTGGGCTTTCAAGAACCACAGCTTCAGCCATTGTAACTGTAAATAAAAGTCTGTTTATCGCTTACAAGAATATAACGATAATATTGGAATGTGGGGAATCTGTTTAGCTGGTACCCCTTAAATACAAGGGCAGAAAACCAAAAGTCTAATGTGGTGGGCTTGAGTTTTTAATAAAGTCCTGATAGCATGCTTTGAACGCCGACCTTTATTCCAAACCACTTGCATCAGCCCATGTGGACAATTTGAGTAATCAATTAAATATCCGATTTATATATCTATTTGGATTGCTCGGTCAAATTTTCTAACTGATTAAATTACAAATTTTCCAAATAACCCTCCCTTCCCTCGCAATGACGAGCGTCTGCAATTAAAAATAACCGTCTGTCAATGCCACCGCAGAATCTTTGAGAAGTGAAGGCCTTTTCAGTTCCGACAAAAAAAATTAATTAAAGATGAAGTGGAGTTTTTTGAAAATGGAATTTAAACGTTGAAAAGACCGCATATTTGACCACATTGATTAAATAAATAACCAAGAATGCCACAAGCTTATAAGTTGGAGAGTCATTTGCAACACAGTTAGTTTTAGCAGGACCATGGGTTATGAACTCTAAGTGCACCATAAATTTTAGATGTGATTACCTTGCTAGTTTTGAGCTTCTTCTTTGTATTATCTTCAAAGGAGTAATTTTTAATGGCACAAATAACTTACTTTGCAATAAAACATGTTGGATCATAATCTAATTTTTTAACCCTCCACTATTATGTAAATGGTCAAGAATCTTAGCTTCATATTTTATCTTGTTTATCACCATTGTAGTGGTTCCCTCATTTTCCTTACTAACTAAAATGATATTATTTTTGTTTAGCCTCTTTAAAATAAATCACTCTTTCTTAGAAATGTTGCACCTGTGATGTTTTGCACGCCTTAATGCTATCATAAAATATTACCTTATTTCTCTGGCCATACTTTGGGATGAAATATTATGACGATGTCTATGTCAACCATGAAATCCTCTAAAAGTATGTGACAAGGAGATACTAAAAAAAATAACCCTTTCTTGAGAATTAAAAATATATATTTATTGAATCTCAAGTTTAAGAGGGTTCCTAAAAGCTTATCCTCACAATCTTCCACCACCTCTTGAGCTCTCTAATTAACAATTGTATACTACTCCTTATTGTCTATCTCTATTCCTATTTCAGTTGGGGTTGAGCCATGTAATCTACCATTAGCCAAATTATGTGAGTTGACATACAACTAAACTATCTTAAGTGAAGAATCACGCCCCTGATAAGTTGTAATTCTCTATTTTACATCATCATTTAGGCACTCACTTTAGATGCCACCACTATAGCATCCTTGGTCAAGAGATGCAACAAATTGCACACCTTACATTTCAGGGGGGGGCAAATTATGCTAACATTGTCATAAATTTAGAGGCAAATATCTCAAAGAGATCAATGCCGAAGGCTGCCATGACTTAACAAGAGCCATACTTTATATGGTGGTGGTGTGACCCAGAATACTGGAGGTCCTATAGTTGGGGCCTAATTTCTATGATAGAATTACCAATAATGCAATCAAATTTGTGGCCATATGTTGTCCAAAGCTGAGGTGGATGAGGCTTACTAGACTCAGGGATGTGGATGATGTTGTGGAAATCATTCCATGGTATAGATGGATGCTTGGATTTGCCTTTATTGTTTCCTTCTACTAGGTTCCACATATTCAAGATTATGTGGGAGATTGACCTAAGGAGGCTATATAACATTTGTGAACTTCTACATGGTCACTCCACATCAACCACACCAAAATATACAGTTGGAAGGAGATCATTGGAGGAAGATTTGTGTGATATCCCTTTGACATTATTTTATTCTCAACATGGAGTTGCTTTTTTTAGCACATCTACCAATTTGATTTTGGTCTATTGCAAAGGTGGCAGTGGTTATGGAGGACAAGGTTTGATTTTCAACACTTCTTTGGGTATAGAAGTATTGTTTCACCTCATCACCACCTTGACCACCAAGCCCTTCATCTTGGTTTTTGTGTTTATGTTAGTAATTTAGATCTTCAAACAATTGAACAGAAGCTTAGATATTCACTATGGGTGGCATTTTTATTCTCCCTATGCACAAAGGGAGATCTACATTTTTTTTGGTGTTGGCTAGTTATCTTGTTTTCAGGCCTATGCTTTTATTGATAGCGCTTGAGTTTTTTCTTGACTTATAGGGTATTTCATAGTTGAATGGTTGCCTATTTATTTTCTGGCTTGTTGTGGTGTTTTCAATAAAGCCTTCTAACCAATTAAAAGTGGTGTCTTGGCTTTTCTTTACCCCCAAGCATGGACAATTTAGGGAAGAAACAAGAATAGGGCTTTGTGTTAATGGTTGAAGGCATTATTGTTCTAGGTGCGTCTCTACCATTGTTTGGTGTAGAATTGGACACTTTACCCAATTCAAAAACATTTGCATGTGAAAATGTTTCCCAAATGAACTACATCAGCGAGAAAATAGGTGGCTCTTCATATACATTCCGGAATCTCGATAGTCTACTCAACTATAATTTAAATACATAAAAAATATTATGATAAGGTAAAGCATTTTATAGATATATTTACACACATCTAATAGAATATGATTTCATTTATATTAATAATATCTTTATTTTTATATCATTTTATTATATAAAAATAAATATTTTCGTATTTATATAAAAATTATGAAAATTAAAAATTAGAAATGAACGTCATGTGCAAGGTGACATTATCTTAAAAACCGTCACAAAAAATTTTCTTGACGGGTAAGGGTGACCGTCAAATTTAACCCCCGAATGCCACCGCAGAATCTTTGAGAAGTGAAGGCCTTTTCAGTTCCGACAAAAAAAAAATCAATTAAAAGATAAGTGGAGTTTTGAAAATGGATTTTAAACGTTGAAAAGACCGCATATTTGACCACATTGATTGAATAAAAGGCGACCCAAGTTGAGTGTGTGTTTTTTTTTTCTTTGGGAGATAATCCAAAAAATGGAATCTGAGAATTTCTTGGACTTTTCTCAATGAAATATAATATGATTTTTCTTTCTTTGTCTAAGTTCAAGACGACAATATGGAATAATCTCTACCAGGATTGTAACAGGCACCTGTAGGTACATGCATCCTGTTTAATTTAATACAGTTGTAGTTTACTTAAAATTTGTCCCTCCGTTTTTTTATTTATATATGTTTAGGATATTTATTTATATATAATTAATTTAGTTTAAATTAAATTTTATTAATAATTTAATCATTATTTAATTTTATTGTCCAAATCGTATGGTATGTTTTGTCATTCTCCCTCAAAGAAAATGAAATGATGACAACTAAAAGGGTGGGGTCCGCCTAGATGAAGAATAGAAAAAAGCAACGCACGTGGATGTGGCGTGGTTGACCCATAAGTTAGAATGAGGTGGGACCCAACATAGAGTAGTGGGGTGATGGCATACGTAACGTAACGGACAAACGGATGTTGAAGTGGGCAACCACCTCCAAGTTTATCAATGCTTTGTCTTACTCGACACTCTCCGACAAGAAAAACACTCAAATCGAAGTTAAGCTGATAATAAATTAGCTGTCCTCGCAAAGCCTTAAGTTATGGCAGAGGGGATGTATTTTTTTAAATTTCCAGGTGTTAATATATTGGTTGTATCGATAAATGAAAGTAATAAAATAAATTTAGGAACTTTAATATCTCGTTTTATATTTGTGATATTGTATTGTTGATTCAAATCGCATATTAGATATGGAGTCCTGTTACAATTAAATATATGTTCATGATATCATCATCAACTTTCGACAATAAAAAATGATAAATAAAAAATGTTGCAATTTTATAAATTACTGACCCTTTACAATGATATTGCAGGGTGTTTAAATCCAACCACTACCTTAAATCCAAATTTGACGTATAATGTAGACCACCTGATATATAATATTATAATAAAATTTATATATTTATTAATGATATATTATTAGTAATATTATATTTTATAATTAAATATATATCAACAATAACAATATTGGATTAATCTTCTAAAGACTAGGGATTAGGCAATTAAGAAAATTATCCACTAAGTATATTACATGGAAATTTAAAAAAAAAAATGTGTCTCAACAAGGAGCATTCACATGGGATCACTGAATTACATAGAAGGTTTGCATCTCATCCCATATTTCGAAAATAAGTATATAGCAGATTACAATGATGAGTAAGCGTACATCTAAATGAGTTAGCTCTTTTGGCTACGTAGTCATGAATAAGGGGCATCCATGTTGTCAAAGTCACCCATGGCACGATCCTGGCCTTAACCGCTTGACTCTCTGTATCGGTTACCTAGAGAGATTTGTACTTTGGTGGATGGATATAAGCAACCATCATCCTCACTAGTGGCACTACAACCCTTTCAATAGGAAAGTAAATTTGACACTGACATTGCTTTAGCAATGAATTTGACATGGTTAAGTTCGTTATGTGCATACTAATCATTGGAATGAAAACAAAAAATATTTAATTATAAATATGCATGGAAATATGTTAAAATATAAGGTATGAAGAACCCTGCAGTTTATGCTGCACAATTATTTTTCCATTTTTTTAACTCATATCCCAACACATACCTTCTAGATCATTCAAATTATTTTAAGAAAAACATAATTATATTATATGTGTGCTAATTTGATCAACATTCTACCCTTATTTTATATAAAGTTTGCAATATGTTTTTCTTGTGTGTATTTTGATCCATTGAAGCTGACCCCTGGATAGGATTCTGTGGCATGCTTTTTTTTGGTATGGAGGTATTGGCACTTACTTTGTTATGCTGCTTTTTCTTTGTAGAGCTTTTTCTTGCCGAGATTCCCCATTTTTATGTCATGGGCCTATTTTTTCTCTCCCTACAGCTTTTGTATTTTTCAAATTTATTTTAAAATTGCCGAATAGTGATTTTATCTATCTTTAATGATGGTTTTATCACCCTTCACCAAGGAAAAAGCAACTGTGATTTCTGATACATGTATGCTTTTTTATTTGTAGTTGCATCTCTCGATTTATATTTTACATTTTTTTTAAGAAGGCAAGGGAAATGCCTACTCAAGATTGCCATAGGTCTTGAAGTGAATCTTCTTAACAGTGTGACACACATTCCCCTCCTCGTTGTCCTCATCCACAAGAAGGAAATACAGGGTACGACTGAGGTGGTCGCTACATGCCCAAGCAGACCAAGGCAGGGAGGCAGTGGTTCCATGGCTCTCACGAGTTGCTTTCATATTGTATTTTTGGTCTCTGCAAGTTATTCACCTTAGGTGAGGTCCTCTCAGCAGCATATGAAACAAAGTTGTTTTCCATAATAAAAGGAGGATGGTGCGATCTGTGAGTATTTCAACCACTGATATGCAAAGACGAATCTAGTCAAATTTCATACTAATAAAGGCTTCCTATATAAATATAGACTAATTATTTAAATAAAGATTGTGGAGTCAACAGTCATGGGTTTTGAGTGTGATATACGTCTATCAAATTATATTCTTTCACTTTACACAATTCTATTTTACCAAATAAATAATTATATCCCTTTAAGCCGTAACTTATATGTTTGGGATAATTGCTAGTTATTCAAAATATGGACTATGTGATTATAATAAGGACTGAATTTGATGGCCATATAATCATATTTATATTTTTTAAACTCTAAATAATTATAATAAATTATTTATAATATTTCTTTATTTTATTATAAATTATACTATCATTTGTAACTACCATTAAAAAAAATGACAAAAAAGATCAACCATTAAATATTTTTAACTTAATGCGGAAATATAACATAAAACATAATTTTCGTATGTAAATTTTCTTTTATCTCCATAAATTTTCTTACTGCATAAGCATACAAGGTTTTTGCTCTCATTTAAATTTATAAATCAAGCTTGAATAACCACTTACCATGTAGACATGGAGTGGTAGTATGGGTATGTATTAATATTTTTTTAGTTTTTAATACTTATTAAGTTGTTATTTTGTTTAGTTTATTTTTTGATTGAAGAGTGTATTCATATTAATATAAACAAATAATGGTACAATACTAGTCATACAAAAAAATGGGTGGAAAAGGTCATACCCCACAAGTAAAGTCATACCTAGATAAGAAATTCTTGGGAAACGAGAAACTCCATTAGTGGATCAATAATAACCATCATTAGAAAAGTCACATCAAATTGACATAAGTGCAAAAAAAACCAAAAAAGGCACACATAAAAACATAAACAATCAAAGAAAAAAATTACATTGAAGGAGCAAAGATAGTGGTTAGAGGGGGCAGTGAAGAAAGTGGATTACACAGCTTGTATCCCTATCCCACTTGAGTAGGGGGTTTTCATCCACAGGTAAGGGATGTCACCCATCATCATGCTATAAGTTATGATTTTCTTCATTGTGTTGATTAGGTGAGGTAGCAAGAGGCAGGATGGATACTTGCCCTGTGGGGGAGGGTCCTAGTGATTTCCATCACCTCCTCCTTTATTAGATCCATGAGACCAATCAAAATGAGAGGATGACGAATGTGGGATTAATGTCAAGGAGAGAGGTTCTTGTGTCAGTTCCTAGAATGTTGTCGGTGCATACCACACCCTTGCCCATGAGGGGATAACTACAGACGTGGAAGCTCTAGAGCAGGTTTTTTTTAGCGGTGAATATTTGTTAATTCATGAATATTTCAATTTTTAAATTTTGGTTTTAGCAAATTTGTAGGGTTTGTAGATGGGACCGAATCACCAAAATTTCAAGGATATATATTATTTTTGGGGTCAGATCATCAACCCTTTACGACATTATCTTCAAAAACAATTTAGTTCACCACATATATATACCCTTTGATCTTGATATCAAACAACAAAACATTTCTAAAACCCGATCAACTGAATGACATAGCCAAATGACAATGCTGAAAAACATGGCCAAAGAATAGTGTTGAACGACAGTACCAAATGATGCTATCGAACCAAGAAAATAATAAGGAAACCATAATTTCAAATCTTGAAAGATAAGCATAAATTGTACAAACAAAACCTAACATGTGTACCTTTGAATCTGGAACTGGTGAAGCCATCTCTGGCAACCATGTCATGGATCTATGGAAATTTGGATAGCTTCAGAATGCATTCAGAGACATACAAACTCGCTATAAAAATGGTCCACATTAAAAAAGATGAAACCTTTGATGACATAAATGTTAGGTTGTGGAGCTAAAAGCTTCACTGATGCAGACACGGAGGAGGTTGCAGGAGAGTTGCTGAGTGTCAGAGACACTGGCGTCGGTCAGGCCAACCAACGTCGGCAGGATAGGGCAGGAAGGCAACCGACGTTGGTCAGAGATCGATCGGCGTCGGCGACCCCCAGGTGAACAGGGACCGGCGTCGGTCACCTGTGTGGTTCGACTGCGAGTTAATTACGGGCAGTTGGTTGACGAACCAAGTGTTTGCATGATGAGTGCTAATTTTAGACTCATAGCTGCAGATCTAATTATTGTAATTAGATGTCTAATTATTGTTTGGATGAGATCTATATAATAGACTCATGGTTGTATTGGAAAAGTGTTCTAGTTTGAGTTGAGCAAAGTTTGTTCCTTCTGTGTGTGAGGTGAGCAAGGGTGTTCCTCCTAGTTCCACAGTACCAGGTGTAGGTGCTGGTTTTGGAGAGTTAGCTAGATTCTCCAGGAGTGTAGGATCTTGGTCACAGTTGCATGGCCTATATAGGAGATCTACATGGTAAGTAAGATCGTTGATCTGCAGGTGTATGTGTGTGCAAGGTCAAGGTTCACAGGTGAGCAGAACCGTTGTTTGATTTGCAGGTGTGCAAGATCATATAGACAGCAACACAACAGGGAGCAGTATCAGGCAGGATCTACTTGGAGTACAGGTGTGTACTCAGATAGAGCTAAGAGGAAGGCAAGGGAGTTCCTTCCATAAGTATGGTCTGTTGAATTGCAGGTTGTTGCAAATTCATGGGAGATCTACTTGAAGTACCTTGAGTACTTGTTGAGTGCGTTGAGTACTTGTGGAGTGCGTGGAGCACTTGTGGTGTGCGTGGAGCACAGGAGGTGAACACCAACTCTGTATTTGAGTTGGGTGTTGGGACCTGAGAGGGAGAGCTTTGGGGAGAAGAATTACTGTTCACTTGAGGTGTAGCGAGCCTCTGAAGAGGTGGTGGAGAAGAAGTGGCATCTTCTTTATTGTATTCTTTTCTGTATAAAGTATTAATACAATTGGTGTATTGTCTCTCATATGCTGTGTTATTCTGAATTCTAGTTACTTGGTGAATCTGGTTATTTCCGCATATTATAGTTGCTTGGTATTTGGTAATCAAATTGTGTGCTTCTGGTTTATTTCCCAACAAGTGGTATCAGAGCTAAGGTTGCAGGAAGCAGGTGTTGTGTTTGGTTATAGGTCACTCTCAGGGGTTTCTGATCGAGTGGGAGTAGAGCAATGGCAGATGAAAGTAAGCTAAGAATGGAGGAGTTGAAAAGCACAGATGGTCACTCACGGTCCTATGGAAAGAAAGAGCAGGTAAAAGAATATTGTTGGTTGGTAGCAGATCAGCATGAAGAAACTGAAGAAGTAGATGTAGCAGGTGTTATTGCACAGGATGCTCTGGGAGGTTTCTTGGATAAAGTTGAATCTTGGATAAAAGATTCGGTTGCCTCTTTCCATGCAGCCCCAGGTAGAGGAGCTGGTAAGCCTTGCCAAAGAATTGGCAAAGGGGAAGTGAAGCTGAAATTGCAGGCGGCCAACACACAGGTGTTGATGAAGGTCATGCAGGTCCCAGGTTTGGAGATATGGCTAATTTCTTCAGAAAGATTGGGTGATGAGAGATGCACAAAAACTCTCACAGCGGTAGCACTTGAATTAGCTGGTGGTAAGAAAACAGGTATACTTTATCTACTTGTTTATATTACTGATTCTTCTTCTGTTGCGGAGACGTGGCTTCATAGGCTTGGTCACATGAGCAGGAAGGAGATGCATGTTCTTAAGCGGAAGACAGATATATTTGACAGGCTTAAGAACTGGAAAGCCTTGGTGTTCTTGGAGGAGATGGCGGACAGAAATCAGTGGATGGCGCTGGATACTTCTGAGCAGAGCAGTTTGGACATGGGTTTTGATTCAAAGAAGCTTGCGGGTAAAAAGTCATCACTCACAGGCGAACACAGGTATCGACGTCGGTCAGGAGGAACTGGCGTCGAACAGACAGGTGCCGATGTCGGTCATGTGGAGACCGAAGCCGGCAATGTCGGGCAGGGTAAGACCGACGTCGGTCATGGGACTGACGTCGGTAGTATGTAAGACCGATGTCGGTCAGGAGGACCGACGTCGGCAGCAGGGACACCAGCGCTGGCAGGTTGGTAGTCAGGGACAGACGCATGGGAACCGATGTCGGTCGGATGCAGACTGTGGGGTGGCCGAGGTCGGTCATTGTAACGAATTTTGGGTGGACAGCATGTTGTCAAGGAGTCTCAAACACCCATACGGAGGACTGAAGGTGTAAGTAGGCCCTCAAATTTGTGTTCCTCTTCTTTATACATGTTGCTGATTGTAGAGCAGGAAGGATCCAGGAAACAGGTGTGAGCTTGGCATGGATGAGGATGTGATTCCTTGGAGGTGAACCAAACAGGTGTGTCTTGGTAGGGTTGCCAGCAGGAAGAAAGCACAGAGATGAATGGATTCCTTAGTAGAAGAATAGAGAGAACGGATACATGAGACAGAAGACCAGGTATATGGTCTTGTGGAGCTGCAGGACAGTGGTACAAGTTTTGACAGGTGGAGGACGAAGCATGGCTTCAGTCAATGTCAAGGTAACTACTGTGGTTTGCCTTACCAGGTGGATGATGAGTCGCGACATCATTCTGTTGCTGTATGTGGATGGTATATTTGTTAGCAGGGTTAGTACATACAGGGTTTTGCTGAGCTAAGGGTAAGATTAGTTTCAGTGGCATGTCATGAGGAGTTTGGAGCAGCGGAATTCTTTGACATGGGAGGCATAGAGATCACAGGTAGATTTTGTCTCCAGTGGGAGCTGATGTGAATCAGGTGTTGGCGAGGTTCGGGATGCAGAATCGGAGCACACTAAGGGCTGGACAGGTACAGTGTCTGAAATCACATGAGGTCTGGTATAGACCTGAGTATTCCCATGCAGTGGGAGCTGTCAGAGTTAGGAGCCAATTCGGGGAAGTGGGTTCTCAGGTTTTTTGAGAGGGACCGGCAGCAGGTGTTGCTATGCAGGGTCAGGACTTCACTACAGGTGTTGTAGGTTCGGATGTGGCAGGGTACTCAGATGACAGGTGGTACACCACGGGATGTGTGGTGGGTTGTCTTCAGGTGGGAGCTTGAAGAGGGATACAAACTAGGAAATAGATTAGACGGAGTACAGGTATAGGTACAGTGCAGTTGTTTATCTCCAAGTGGGAGATTGTTAGGTTGTGGAGCTAAAAGCTTCACTGATGCAGACACGGAGGAGGTTGCAGGAGAGTTGCTGAGTGTCAGAGACACCGGCGTCGGTCAGGCCAACCGACGTCGGCAGGATAGGGCAGGAAGGCAACCGACGTCGGTCAGAGATCGGCCGGCATCGACGACCCCCAGGCAGACAGGGACCGGCGTCGGTCACCTGTGTGGTTTGACTGCGAGTTAATTACGGGCAGTTGGTTGACGAACCAAGTGTTTGCATGATGAGTGCTAATTTTAGACTCATAGCTGCGGATCTAATTATTGTAATTAGATGTCTAATTATTGTTTGGATGAGATATATATAATAGACTCATGGTTGTATTGGAAAAGTGTTCTAGTTTGAGTTGAGCAAAGTTTGTTCCTTCTGTGTGTGAGGTGAGCAAGGGTGTTCCTCCTAGTTCCACAGTACCAGGTGTAGGTGCTGGTTTTGGAGAGTCAGCTGGATTCTCCAGGAGTGTAGGATCTTGGTCACAGTTGCATGGCCTATATAGGAGATCTACATGGTAAGTAAGATCGTTGATCTGCAGGTGTATGTGTGTGTAAGGTCAAGGTTCACAGGTGAGCAGAACCGTTGTTTGATTTGCAGGTGTGCAAGATCATATAGACAGCAACACAACAGGGAGCAGTATCAGGCAGGATCTACTTGGAGTACAGGTGTGTACTCGGATAGAGCTAAGAGGAAGGCAAGGGAGTTCCTTCCATAAGTATGGTCTGTTGAATTGCAGGTTGTTGCAGATTCATGGGAGATCTACTTGAAGTACCTTGAGTACTTGTTGAGTACGTTGAGTACTTGTGGAGTGCGTGGAGCACTTGTGGTGTGCGTGGAGCACAGGAGGTGAACACCAACTCTATATTTGAGTTGGGTGTTGGGACCTGAGAGGGAGAGCTTTGGGGAGAAGAATTACTATTCACTTGAGGTGTAGCGAGCCTCTGAAGAGGTGGTGGAGAAGAAGTGGCATCTTCTTTATTGTATTCTTTTCTGTATAAAGTATTAATACAATTGGTGTATTGTCTCTCATATGCTGTGTTATTCTGAATTCTAGTTACTTGGTGAATCTGGTTATTTCCGCATATTATAGTTGCTTGGTATTTGGTAATCAAATTGTGTGCTTCTGGTTTATTTCCCAACAATAAAGATTGAATCCATGCAAAAGTTCAATCTTTATGTTACCCAAGGTTCTATATTTTTAAATGATTTTTTTTAGCGAGCCCGTATGCTCCAAATGGATTATGGAGTGCTGAAGCTTGAGGCCACACCTACAACTCATCCAAAAAGACTGGTATCACCTATAAAATAACCTGACTAAACGACGGAGCTGAATAACAAATTTGAAAGGCTCAATGAAATGGTGGATCTAAACGACTCAGTCAAACGGTTCTATCGAAGAGCTCAATTGAATGATGAAGCCAAAAAAATTTGTTGAATGGTAGAGCTAAATGACTCTGTCAAATGGCTCTACTAGTGGAAAATTTTGGTAGCTCTACCCTCGGCTCGACTTGACAACAAATCCAAATAGCTCGACTGATGGTGGAGCCCAATGGCTCTACCCTTGGCAAAGTTGAACATGACAGTATCATTCAGCTCTATCTCATGCATAACCATTCTGCTCTACCATAGACAGAGCCTAGGCAGAGCCATTTAGGATTTTGACTCTAATAGGGTATTATATATATCTTTATTGTGTTTATACATAAAGATATATATATATATTTTATATAAAATATAATAATAAATAAATTTATGCATGCGCACGCACACACACACACATAATAAATGGTGATTTGAATAACATTTCAAACAAGTCGATTCACCAAGGTATGAATCATATTTACCTACATGAATCCAAGGGGGTTTGGGATATGGCCTCTTAAAATGAACCCTGCTCTAGAGGCTCATGACTAGCTGTACATGGGACATTCGCTCAATGATCAAGAAAATGCTAGAGATGATTAGGTTCCATCCAAACTTTATAAGTCTAACTTTGAGTCTAGAGAACAACATTAGAAATAATAATTTTGTTAGTAAAAAACAAATTACATTCCATTTCTTCATGATTAAAACAAGTATAATTTCTAACTTTCCATATTTGAAAAAGAATGCCATCATGAAAAATTTGCCAAAATATTTTGTATCCTGCAGGAATTAAGGCAACATCCCCCAAGAGATCCATCTTCCACGTAAAAAACTCTAGCCTGGAAGGCTAAAAAATTGTATGAATCCAATGCCATGTAGACTGGGCATGAGAGTAGAACCAGAAAAGATGTTTAATTGTCTCAGGTTGATGACATGCTAGGAAAATGGGATTTGAATCCCCCATGTGCTTAATCCATCCACCAATAAGAAAACCTTAATAAAAAATACACCAAAGTAAATGAAGCATTTTAAGCTTAATGAAAACATCCCACATAGTGTTGAATCTTATGGACCAGACCAAATGGCTAGATCGAAGGTTCCATCGGTGATTGAGAGTATCATTTAAATATGTTAGGGAGCTAAAATATTATACCCAAATGTGGAGAGTAAAAATTAAAATAAGGTGTCATAGGCCAATGTCAATCCTTTCACTAGGGAGTAAGGGAGTTAACTCTAATCTTAATAAGATACTCGTTAGGTGAGGAGCCTTGAATCTGTGTAATAGAGTCAACATCTACATTATTTAAATTAAATTTATTATGAACCAGATGCCAAGGAACCCATGAATCCCCAATATTTTTCACACCTTTTTTGAATAGCTTTAAGCTCTTTATCCAAGGGACCAAGGCAAAGGAATGTTCTCAAAATTCAAAGTGAGAGATTGCAAAAGGGATTGAAAATTTAGAGAAAGACCATACCTAAAACCCTCCCCCACCCAAGTGATATGGGGTTTGAGTTTATTCTAAGCTTTTTCTAAGTTAGAGTATGTATTTCATTAGTATTTCTCATGTTTGTTAGTGTCTTTCTAGCTATTTCATCTTGTAGTGGGTTTTGATCTATCTCACATTGGTTAGATTAACTAGATTTGTATTCTACCTTGCTTATATAAGCAAGTGCTTACCTTTGTACTAACATCTCATTATTCTCATAATATGAATAATCATGTTGTTTGCTTTGTATTGTTTATCTGCAATTACTTGTGATGTTCTTGTTGTGAACTCTTCAGATCTTGGTCTCATAGAAGGTTTTCACCATTCTTAACATGGTACCAAAGCCACCCTCCAATAACCATTACTTAGCTTGTATATTTCTTTCCATTATGGATCTACTCACAAAGTTAGATCTATATATTTGATTAGATCTGGTCTTATATATTCTTACAATACAAACATCTTGGTTATATCTAGCATTGAGAATTGTGTTAGATGGTACATTGGTCTTGGCATTGATCGACCTTCCAAACCTTGCATTGGATCTTATTTACTATTGGATCTAATTGGGTTCTCTATTTTACATCATCATTTAGGAACTCACTTTAGATTCCACCATTATAGCATCCTTGGTCAAGAGATGCAACAAATTGCACACCTTGCATTTCAGGGTGCGACAAATTATGCTAACATTGTCATACATTTAGAGGCAAAGATCTCAAAGAGATTAATGTCTAGGGATACCATGACTTAACAAGTGCCATACTTTATATGGTGGTGGTGTAACACAAAATATTGGAGGTCCTACAGTTGGGGCCTAATTTCTATGATGTAATTACTAATAATGCAATCAAATTTGTGGCCATATGTTGTCCAAAGTTGAGGTGGATGAGGCTTACTAGACTTAGGGATGTGGATGATGTTTTGGAATCATTCTTGTCAATGGTATAATTGGACACTTGGGTTTGGTGTTATTGTTACCTTCTACTAGGTTCCACAGATTCAAGACTATGTGGGAGATTGACCTAAGGAGGCTATAGAACATTTGTGAACCTCTACATGGTCACTCCACATCAACCACACCAAAATCTATAGTTGGAAGGAGATCATTGTAGGAATATTTGTGTGATATCCCTTTGGCATTATTTCATTCTTAGCGTGGAGTTGTTTTTTTAGCACATCTTCCAATTTGATTTTGGTTTTTTGCAAAGGTGGTAGTGGTTATGGAGGACAAGGTTTGATTTTCAATGCTTCTTTGGGTGCAGAAGTATTGTTGCACCTCGTCGCTATCTTGACCACCAAGCCCTTCATCTTGGTTTTTGTGTTTATGTCAGTAATTTAGATCCTCAAACAATTGAACAAAAGCTTAGATATTCACTATGGGTGGCATTTTTATTCTGCCTATGCATCGAGGGAGATCTACAATTTTTTTTGGTGTTGGCTAGTTATCTTGTTTTTAGTCTTGTGCTTTTATTGATAGTGCTAGAGTTTTTCCTTAAATTTGCAATCCTCTTCATTAGCAAGGAAGTGTGTATAACACTCTCTCTCCTGGTGCCATGACATTTGCTTTCTTAGCATGGTGAAAAAAAATAGAAAGTCCCTCCTTTCCTCTCTTTACACAGCTATGCATTCATTTTTTCTTTACAAACTATCTCTTTCATTTGTCAAAGATCAGAGGGTGAGGTCTAGTTTAGCAAGAGATTAGACCCCCTCATAGGCAACACAAACTTCCTTCTTGTTTCTTCTTGATTACATTGTCATCATTTGTTGCACTCATGGGCACATTTTTGACTGAGTATGATGTCCTATTATTGAGTTTACATTGTCACTAATACAAAAAATTTATTTGCTATGGGTTCTACATTGTACTTTTCACACACACTATCTTGAATGCATTTTCAGCTAAGCACGACATCCTTTTTCTTGTGCTTTACATGTTTTTTTCAATTTTTGGTTGCTGATTCTTTTCATGTGTGTTTCCATACATGATGGCTCTTTTCATAATTTTACACACTCTTCATTCATCCCATGACATTCATTGGTACATTGACACACCGGTAGTTGTGTCATGTCTCCTTGAGGCCTTTTTCTTAGTTCCTCACCTTCTTCTATGGAGACCTCTTCACTCCCTTATTTTTGGAGCATTTCTCTTGATGGCTTATTCTATAGGTCAATAGTCTCCACATTTGGAGCTCTTCTGATGAAGCCAAATGTCTTTCTTGTATCTATATGGTAGTTTTTGTGTATGTGTTGTATTTTACTCACATTGATTTATAAAGTGCCATGGGGGTTTGTTGATTTAGTCTTGTCTATCTTCATGCATTTGTGTGCTCTATTCCAGGCACCTTTTCACTTTATTTGTTGTTTGTCTCTTCCATCACCACCATGAACCATCATTTTTGGGAGACTTATCTATATTTTTGAAACCTTTTTTTGATAGTTGATAGTCTCTTTATTTGGATCTATTCTGGTGTATATAGTGTTAGCTTGTTCGGTATTTGAGTAGTGGATTCAGACTACTGGCACAAATGTTTTTTTCTCCACTCCATCCATTCAATAGTATGGGGGGTGTGATTTACATTTTGCTTCTTGGTATTCAGTGTTCCTTGCACATGCTATAATTTTTTGTACTTTTGTCATCACTAATAGCCTCCTTGTTTGGAGCTATTCTGGTGTATACAATGTTAGTTATTTTTGTGATCAAGTAGTAGATTTGGACCACTTGTACAGATTGAGTTCCTTCTTGACTTGTGAGTACTTGAAGTGTAGACTACTTTAGAATTATCTTTGGGAGGATTTTCTCTAGAGCTCTCTTCTTATTTTCTCTCTTTTATGGGGGAGTTTCTCCTACAAGTTTTATTTATTTTTCTCCACTTTATGAGAGTTATGTTTTTTGCATTTTTGAGTGCATTCTAGATTTATCCTTTATACATGGGTATCATATTCAAGCACTTTGTTTGTCAGAACCCATATAAGGATTTGTTACTTGACTCCATGGCCTTCTTGATAATTATTATAGTGACACCAATGTGGTATCCCCACCACTAACACCAATGTAGCAACCCCACCATCTTTGTGTTTAATTCTCACCATCATGTTGGATGGTGTTCAAGCTATGATTCTTCAGATTAATTATTCTACCTAGTACTTTCGATTGTAGTGTTTGTGTTTAGTGATCTTCGTATTCAACACCATTCCTACTTTGACTTGGTAATTATAATGAATCGACATCCATGTACTCCAACAAAATGGATTGGCATCCATAGGGACACATGAATTCACACTACATCCTCTATTTTTATCCCCTAGCTTCACTTGAGGGGGGGTGTTAGAGTATCTTACTCATACTTTTTAGGCTCTAGGTATTTGTGTTTATCTAGTTTTGTCTTATGTGGGGTTTAGTCCCACATTGGCTAGTTTAGCTTTCATTTTGTTTTTCCTTGCCTATATAAGCAAGTGATATTCATTTTAATATACGTGTTTATTTATGTTTTTGTAATCTTTTCATATTTAAATTGTGTATAACAATTATTTTGTTTATAATTGATATTCTCCTTCTGATTGTATGCTACATCATCAATGGCTATGGTAATAAGCTCTTAGAGAGATCTTGGCTGAAGAGTTTTGATAACTTTTTCACCCCATATGTGGAGAGTAGATATTAAAAGAAGTGGTTGCAAGGCCAATGCCAATCCTTTCAATAGAGAGTAAGGTAGTTAACTCCAATCTTATGAAGATACCTGTTAGGTGTGGAGCCTTGAATCTCTATAATAGACTCAACATCTACATTATATAAAATTAAATTTGTTATGAAATAGATGCCAAGGAACCCAAGAGCGACTTGCTTTATAGAATAACTACCCAATATTTTTCACACCCTTTTTTAATAATCTTAAGCTCTTTATCCAAGGTACCAACACAAAGGAAGATTGTGAAAATTCAAAGTGAGAGACTACCAAAGGGAATGAAAATTTAGAGAGAGACCATACCTAAAACCCTCCCTCACCCAAATGAGATGGGTTTTGAGTTTATCCTAAGATTTATAAATACCCTAGATAACAAAAGTACCATTAATTTTTACATTTTTTTAAAGAAGGCAAGGGAAATGCCTACTCAAGATTGCCATAGGTCTTTAAGTGAATCTTATTAACAGTGTAAGACACATTCCCTTCCTCGTTGTCCTCATCCACAACAAGGAAATATAGGAAAAGGTTGAGGTGGTTGCTACATGCCTGAGTAGACCAAGGTAGGGAGGTAGTGCTTACATGGCTCTCACAAGTTGCTTTCATATTGTATTTTTGGTCTCTGCAAGTTTTTCACCTTGGGTGAGGCCCTCTTAGAGGATTATATTATCATAGAGAAGTGATGCTAATGGTGGAGATATAATTATGCAAGGGAGACATGGATTTACTATAGAATTCCCAATTGTTTCCCAACGTGTGAGAGATGGTATAGTGTTGAGGCTTTCACCCTTGAACAATTCAGAAGACACCCTGCCCATCTTCGTTGCCCTCATTGTTGCTTCTTAAGCTTGCATGATATCTTAGCAATACATGAAACATAGTTGTTTACCATATTATAAACAAATAAACATGAGGCTAATATGTGAATAGCTCATCTCAACAACATATGAAACAAATTTGTTTTCCATAATAAAAGGAGGATGGTGCAATCTGTGAATATTTCAACCACTGTCAAACTCTGACACACAAAGACAAATTTAATTAGATTTCATATTAATAAAGGCTTCATATATTTATATAAACTAATTATTTAAACAAAGATTATGGAGTCAATAGTCATGGGTTTTGAGTGTGATATAAGTCTATCTAATTATATTCTTTCACTTTACACAATCCTATTTTATGAAATAAATAATTATATCTCTTTCAGCCATAACTTATATGTTTGGGGAAATTGTGAGTTATTGAAAAATATGGACCATGGGGTTATAATAAGAACTGAATTTGATGGCCATATAATCATGTTTATATTTTTTAACTCTAAATAATTATAATAGATTATTTATAACATTTATTTATTTTATTATAAATTATACTATCATTTGAATAAAAATGTTGAACAAATAACTAACATAAAAAAATGAAAAGAAAGATCAACTCTTATATTTAATATCTGAGTCATAGTAACTATTCACATCATTCTATAAATAAATGATATAAACAAAAACTTATTCACTATCAAATACTTCTAATAATATATTTTTAACTTAGTGTAGAATAAATGCTATAAACAAAAACTTATTCATTATCAAATGCTTTTAATAATATATTTTTAACTTAGTGTAGAAATATAACACAAAACATAATTTTCAGATGTAAATTTTCTTTTATCTCCACAAATTTTCTTACTGCATAAGCATACAAGGTTTTTACTCTCATTTAAATTTATAAATCAAGCTTGAATAACTACTTACCATGTAGATATGGAGTGGTAGTATGAGCATGTATTAATATTTTTTTAGTTTTTAATATTTATTAAGATATTATTTCCTTTAGTTCATTTTTTGATCGAACAACATACTTGTATTAATATAAACAACTAATGGTACAATACTAGTCATACAAAAAAATGGGTAGAAAAGTTCACACCCCACAAGTAAAGTCATACATAGGTAAGAAATCCTTGGGAAATGAGTAAGTCCATTAGTGGATCAATAATGACCACCATTAAAAAAGTCACATCAAATTGACATAAGTGTAAAAAACCCAAAAAAGGAACACATAAAAACATAAACAATCAAAGAAAAAATTTAAGCTGAAGGAGCAAACATGGTGGTCAAAGGGGGTGATGAAGAAGGTGGATTATGCAGCTTGTCTCCCTATCTCACTTGAGTATGGGGTCTTTATCCAAAGGTAAGGTATGCCACCCATCATCCTGCTATAGGTTATAATTTTATTTATTTTGGTGATTAAGCAAGGCGACAAGAATCAGGCATGTATACTTGTCCTATGGGGGAGGGTCCCAATGTTTTCCATCACCTCCTCCTCTATTAGATCCTTGAAACCAATCGTGATAAGAGGAATACCAATGGGGGCTGACCATCAAGGAGAGAGGATACCTGTGTTAGTTCTTATAATGTTTCCGGTGCATACCACACCCTTGCCCATGAGGGGATAACTAGAGATGTGCAAGCTCTAGAGGCTCACTACTAACTGCACATGGGGCATTCCCCTAATGATCAAGAAAATGCTAGAGATGATTAGATTCCATCCAAACTTTATAAGTCTAACTTTGAATGTAAATAAAAACATTAGAAATGACAATAATTTTGTTAGTATCAAAAAAATTATGTTCAATTTCCTCATGATTAAAAAAATGCATAATTTCTAGCTTTCCATATTTGAAAAAGAATACCATAATGAAAAATTTGTCAAAATCTATTGTATCTTTTAGGAATTAATGCAAAGTACCCCAAGAGATCCATCTTATACATAAAAACTCTAGCCTAAAAGGATAAAAAATCATATGAATCCAATACCACATAGATTGGGCATGAGAGTAGACCCAATGAAGATGCTTAATTGTCTCAGGATGATGACATGTTGGGAAAATGGGATTTGAAACATCCATGTGCTTAATCTAGCCACCAACAAGAAAACCCTAATAAACAATACACCAATGTAAATGAGGCATTTTAGGCTTAATGGGAGCATCCCACATAGTGGTGAATCTTATGGACTAGACTGCATGGCTAGATCGAAAGTTTCATCGATGATTGAGAGTATCATTTTAAATATGGTAGGGAGATAAAATATTATACCTCAAATGTGGAGAGTAGAGACTAAAATAAGTGGTCATAGGCTGATGTCGATCCTTTCACTAGGGAGTAAGGGAGTTAACTCCAATCTTATGAAGATAATCATTAGGTGTGGAACATTGAATCTCTATAATATACTCAACATCTACATTATTTAAATTAAATTTATTATGAACCAGATGCTAAGGAACCCAAGAATGACTCACTTTATAGAATAAATCCCCAATATTCTTCACACCTTTTTTGAATATCCTTGGACTCTTTATCCAAGGGTTCAAGGCAAATGGACATTGTGAAAATTCAAAGTGAGAGACCACCAAAGGGAATGAAACTTTAGAGAGAGATCATACCTAAAACCCTCCCCCACCCAAATGAGATGGGGTTTGAGTTTATCCCAAGCTTTTTATATGTTAGAGTAAGGATTTCATGAGTATTTCTCATATTTGTTAGTGTCTTAGCTAGCTATTTCATCTTGTAGTGGGTTTTGATCTATCTCACATTGGTTAGATTAGTTCGATTTGTATTCTACCTTTTCTATATAAGCAAGCTCTTACCTTTGTACTAACATCTCATTATTCTCATATTCTGAATAATCATTTGGTTTGCTTTATGTTTCATTCTATTTGTCTGTAGCTAATTGTGATGCTCTTGTTGTGAATTCTTTAGATCTTGGCCTTATGGAATATTTTTACCATTCCTAACATGGTATCAGAGCCACCCTCCAACATCCATTACTCAACTTGTATAATTATTTCCATTATTGATCTACTCACAAAGTCAGATATGGTTATTTGATTGGATCTAGTCTTATAGATTCTTGCAATATAGATATCTTGATTGGATCTAGCATTAAGACTTGTGTTTGATGGTGCATTGTTCTTGGCGTGGATCGGCCTTACAAACCTCACATTGGATCTCATTTACTTTTGTAATCTAATTAGGTAATCTAGTTTGCACCATCATTAGGCACTCACATTAGACACCACCACTACAAGATCCTTAGTCAATAGATGCATCAAATTTCACACCTTATGTTTTATGGGGGGGGGGAATTTTACTAACACACTCATAAATTTAGAGGTGAAATATCTCAAAGAGTTCAATGTTGATAGATACCATGACTTAACAGATGCCACACTTTGTATGGTGGTTGTGTGGCATAGAATAATAGAGGTATTGCAATTGAGGCCTAATTTCTATGACAAAATTACCAATAACACAATCAAAGTTGTGTCTTTGTGTTGTCCAAAGTTGAGGTAGATGAGGCTTAGTGGACTTAGGGATGTGGATGATGTTGTGTAAATCAATCTTGGCAATGGTATAGATGGGTGCTTGGGGTTGGCATTATTGATGCCTTATAATAGGTTCCATAGATTCAAGGCTATGTGGGAGGTTGGCCTAAGGAGGCTATATAACATTTGTGAACCTCTACTTGGTCACTCCACATCATGCGCACCAAACTATATAATTGGAAGGAGCTCATTGTAGGAAGATTTTCATGATATCCCCTTGGAATTATTTTTTTCTCAACGTGGAGTTTCTATTTTAGCACAGCTACCAATTTGATCCTAGTTTATTGGAAAGGCAGCAGTGATTTTAGAGGACAAGGTTTAATTTTCAACACTTATTTGGGTACAAAATTATTGTTGTACCTCATCAATAACTACACCACCAAGCCCTTCATCTTGAGTTTCATGTTTATTTTGGTAAGTTGGATCCTCAAAAAATTGAATGGAATCTTAGATCGACACTAAGGGTGACATTTTTATTCTTCCTATACATGGAGGGAGATCTATAATTGGTTTTTTTGGTGTTGGTTGGTTATCTTGTTTTTAGCCCTACACTTTTGTTGATAGCATTGGAGCTTTTCCTTGACTTTGTCATCCTCCTAATCATCAAGGAAGTGTGGATATAGCTCTCTCTCCTAGTGGTATGCCATTTTCTTGATCAACATGATGAAAACAAACATAAATCCCCTCCTTTCCTCTCTTTATAGAATTGTTCATTCACTTTATTTTATTTACAAGCTATATTTTTTCTTAAGAGAAAGTCAAACTCACCTACACGCGTACTGAGGTAATCAAAAGACTATTTTTATATTTTATTGAATTTTTAAATTCCATGGTGAAATCATGATTCTAATGAGTAGTTTCACACCTATGTTTATCTCTAATTTAGTCTCAAATTCTAGTTTGTAGTGTTTTATAATTGATTTGACTCATTTTTATGAGAAATCAAAACACTTATAACTTAGATTTGAGTTCTATTTTTTTTCAAAAGTATGTGTTTATCAATTATCTATCTATTGGTGTCATTAAATTATAAAAGCACACTATTTTATAAAGTGCCATATTTTGGGGGGTCTCTTTGCATTGGTTGTGTTACCTTTGCTTACAATTTGTGGTGACATTTGAGTTGTGAGAATTTGTTAAGGGATTATTCATTTTTTTCACATATATTATCTCTTTCATTTGTCAGAGATTGGAGGGTGAGGTTTGATCTATTAGGAGGTAAAATCTCCTCATAGACAACACAAAATTTCTTCTTGTTTCTACTTGATTGCATTCTCATCATTTATTGCGCTCATGGACACATTTTCAACTGATTTTAATGTCCTATTATTGAGTGTACATTGTCACTAATATAGAGTTTTCCCATGATATGGACCCTACATTATACTTCACACACACACACACACACACACACACACACACACACACACACACACACACACACACACACACACAAAAAAAAAAAAAAAAAAAATCTTGGATGCATTTTCAGTTGAGCTCAACATCCTTTTGTTTGTGCTTTGCATGTTGTTATTTTTGGTTATTGTTTTTTTTTTCATGTGTGTTTGCAAACATTATGGATATTTTCACCATTTTTCACACTCTTTTATCATTCTAGATTATGCATTAGTACATTGACACACTAGTAGTTGTGTCATGTCTCCTCGAGCCCCCTTTTTGAGTGCCTCACCTTCTTCTATGGAGACACATCTTCAATCTCTTATTTTTGGAGAATCTTTCTTGATGGCTTATTTTATAGGGTGACAATATCTTCATTTGGAACTATTATGATGAATCCCAGT
>JARHVA010000602.1:2892500-2930000 GCA_037957365.1 Torreya grandis
AACACCCTAATTTTATTGCATATGTAAAGCCATGCCTCTCATTATTTAACACACCAACACATTATAATATGGACATCTTTGTCTTTAAGAGGTTTGACCATGTTAAAATCCACACAAAGGATCCAATGAGCATATGGAAGAGAGTCTATCAACCATCTACAAAGTAGGTTCCATTCCACAACATCATATGATCAAATTCAAATAGAGTCCAAATAACATGATGAGTGGTGTCATATCCCCAAGACACAATGTTTTAAGAATGCTCTAGAGGTAAAAGAGTGATGACCCCACTATATCCAGGGTCATGCAAGGTATTCTAAAAAAGGGCCCTAGGCCAAATAATTTGTGTTGCATTCTGTAGGAGAAATCCAAAGATATTGACTTCTTGTATACAAACAATTTTCATAATGATAAAAAACTAATAACTGTTCTTGACTATGTACTCATATAGTAGATCAGTAAGGCCTCAAATATTCAAGAATGTATAACATTTGGAAACATCAAGGTTCATGTCATTTCCATATGTCAGGTCTTTAAAATTGGCAAAAAAATTAAAAGAGGGTATGTGCTTCATATATTCACCCCAAGAGGGGGTTGTGATAATTGGACTTGTAGAGCTAAAGCAGAGAAGCAATAAAAGTAGATATTTCTTGTGGTGTGTGCAGAGTTGAAGACTTGTTAGGCATAGAAACAATAGGTTCTCTAATAGGATACATGACACTAGGATCCACAATCATGTGATAAATAGAATACTAAGGTTTATTGCTACCTCTTCCTTAGTGATTCTTTTTATTAGTGATAGTGGTCCAACCATTAACATTTCCATTATGGGTTCTGTATTTTAGCCCACCATTTTTTTGAAATGGAGGAGAATATACCATCAAGGGATATTTCCAGTTCATATGATTTGAGGATTGACACCTAACGTATGTATTTAGTAAATTGATGTAAAACACATGATAAGTAAACTGATTATTCCCTATTTTAATGCTAATAAACTCTTTGAGATCCTAGGCTAAATCCACTTCAACACAACCCTATTTTTCAAAATGGGCCATAAACAATTTTGACTACTCATGGCATATGAAACTCCCTAAGGGTTTTATGGGCTAGTCAATAAAACTGTAGAGAGGGAGAGGAAAAGTAAGAAACTCAACCTAGATTGAAAATTTCAATTTCACTTGTTCTAAAACTTGAAAGTCTCAAGTCTAATGAGATAATACTACCAGCGTGTTGTGAATGAATTAGGGACCATGATTAACAAAGGATGTGTAGTTGTCTAAGTTGGTGAAACAAAATAAGAAGAAACCCTTGGTAAGGTTATGGACTCTTTCTAGTTTCACACCAAGGTCTTGCTAATGTTTATGAACCCATTATTTCAAGAGGCTCTCAGGGGGGACTCTTCCCATAAAATAAGTAATCAAAGTGAAGTTCTCAACAAAATAGAAAGCTTTGTCAAATTAAAGTAGATCAAAAATAACATCACGTAAGGGGGTGTCTGGGTTAATACCAATACCTCATCAAAAACCTTTGGAATGGACTTCCTCACTCGTTTTAGTGCCATTATCACTCCCACTCACACCGGTTGTCCCTACATTTAAATATACAGAGATAGTGGCATTGGTCATTTAAAATAAAAGTATGCCCTACTATCCAAAAGATGAATCACCAATCAAAATTAACAATAAATGATCAAAAAAGTTATATCTTGCCTAGATCTATGTCATATCAGTAGTATGGCAGAAAAAGAGAAACCCTAGAGGCTCATCAGATCTGCACTCTCCTCTACCTATTATTTGTTGTTTCCTCCTATATTTACTTTCTTTTAAAGTTATTATAATTAAATATATAAGTTTATTCTAATTTAATGAGTTACTTATTAAGGTATTTTAAAATTTAACTTTAAAGGTAGTTTTTTTTTAAAAGTATGAAGTTATGATTTTATTTTGAAGCATTTAAATTTCATTTTACTATTTAAAATTTAAAATTTACAATATAATTAATTATTTAATGAATATGAGAACTTTGAAACCTTATTATATATTTTGACAATTTATTATTTTTGTGAAATTTAAAAGATAAACAAATTCATTGTATTATATAGTTCCTTTAAGCTTAACTCAATCTAACACCATTTTTTTTTTACTTTTTACTTTTATATTTTGTGTGCCAAAATAGAGAAAATTTTAAATATAACACAAGGTTACATTGAAAATTAGAGGGAAAAACCTAAAATTAATGTAAAATAATATAAATATTTTTAGATTAAAAAAAAGGCTAAAACCACATAAATTAATTTTTTATTGAAAATTTAAAAAAAAAATTCAAATAGATGAAGTGGTACCTATGTGGAACAAGATGACCTAAAGATTGGTGCACACAATTTTACTGCCATGAGTGTGACACATTAGTGTCACTTGACTGTTATAGTCTTAAGGGTTACAACTGTAACATTATGTTACCACACATAATAGAATAAATTAATGCATAAAATAGTCTTTCCTCCTATGTCATTTGTCACACCTATGGTATGTCTATCACATCTGAGGTTCACCTTTTTTTTTAAATTTTTAAATGTCTTCTAATCATATTTTTCTCAAATGTTGTACATATTTTTAATGTAAATTATGTTAATAAATGTATTTATTAATTTATGTTTTATGTGTTTATTAATTCATGTTTCTTTTGTGTGATATAAATTTGTATATATCTTATAATGTAACTTACATGTTAGTGGAAATCTTACTTGTTGAACAATTGATAAGAAATAGTAATGAAAGAGACGGAAAGAAGTCTTAAATAAACACATATGGGCACTATAGCTAAATTTTGAAACTAAAAATATAATTTGAAACACATATATAATATCTCATAAGAATTTAATGTAATATGAAAAAAATGACTCAATTAAATACCACCTATTGTGACCAAGTCAGAATCATGGAGTGGTCAATTATGACATTGAGCTATGATTTTGATATTTCTTATTTTTCAGGTTATATAAATTTTTTTTGGCTTTGAAGTAGATGATGATCATGATATTGACTTCAATTTCCTAAATTGATGGGAAAATTTATATAATTGGTTTCTCTTTTGGGGTAAGTGAAAAAATCAAGGGGATAAAAAGGGGCCTATCCATAGACACGGTTTTCTTGAAAAATGATAAATCTCAACTTCTATAGATAATTTAAGATGGCTACACTCAAAATTTAAAGATGGTATAAGAACATGAATTGTATAATTTTTATTTTAGTTTCCAAAACACTATTTAAAAAAAATAGTTAAATATAATTAGATCAAACATCTAAAATGTGAAGAATAACTCCTTTTTTGAAGGAAAAAAAAAAGTAAAAAGTTGTCTTGTTGCCCCTCATTTTTTTAGTATTGTTTAATATTGTTTGAAACCCTTTAATGAAAATTTAGATATGATCATCTAATTTTTGACCTATATATATTTTTTTCAATGAATATATATTTTTATTAAATTTACAATTAAATATGTTCTAAAAACTAACAAAAGAATGGATAATCGGCCATGCATCCCCCTTTAACTATCTCAAAAAAAATGAAAATTAGTTTTTATTTTTAATGCATGTATAATTTTATTTGATATATAAAATAAAATTTGGTTTTATAAGGCTTTAAAAACCATATGTTTAAACAAAATAAGACCCAAAGTCAAAGAACAAAGCCCCACGGGATGCCAAATAGAAGTCCATCAACAAAACCAACACCTGCCAATAAGAAATATAGAAGGAATATATTTCAATATTGTGTTTATGAAATTTAAAATATATTTTTGATTCCATTTCATATCCATTGAGTGTGTTTTTGTATTTAAATTTCTTACTTTTACATCAATTTGCATAGAAAGAATTGTAATCTTGTTGAAATGGAGCATACAAGATAGTCAAGAACAATGTATGGAGAATGGAAGTGATAAAGATGCCAAGGCGAGTGAGAATTTATTATATAAGGTGTGTAGAATTTTATTAATACATATAAACCTTATACATAGTTTGGAAAGCCTTAGTGGAGGTTTAAGACTCAACATCTTACTCTTGGTACCCCATAACTGTAACTGTGTGTATGGTGAGACAAGAATATGATCTTATTTTTTGGATAGAGGAGTTAAAACATGAATATAAACATTGGAAATGGTGTTATAAGATATAATATATCATATAAAACTCTATTAGGCCTTGAAAACCATTTTTTCAATAAATAATAATAAGATCTATTCCCTCAGGTCCTGCGGACTTTGTCTACACATTTAGTAAACATAAGAATTCAAGATATTGTATGAAAAAATATAATAAGAAGGAAATATAATGATTTGAAAATGTGAATTTATGTTTAAAATTTGATAATAATTCATTACAATAATATAAAACTAATTGGAAATGGAAATACACCAAGTTTATCCCTCTCGAGCACCTACAAACAAGTATAACCCTACGTTAGGGTTTTAGAATGAAAATGCAAATTGTAGATGTTTCCACCAATTAAATATCCTAAAAATTGGTAGTTTTATATTTTTTCACATGATATAAGTTATTTTTAATGTTTTGGATTGTTTCTATATGGATACATAATTTTTTGGATGACTGTGTATAGTAAGGTGTGAAGATGGCCTAACTAGGCCTAATAGTGACCTAGAATGAGATAGAAAAGGGGTTTACCAGAATATTTGGGCCTTGAAAATTTATGGAAAGATTAATATTAATATATTTTATTGTTATCAGGAATTATTTTCCCAATATACATTTGTATTCATCTGTACAAGAACAATTAGCCCAAAAAAAGGCTACAAAGACTCGGTATGTAACAGGCAAAGTTGTGTAGGTTAAGAGAGGAGTGATGAATAGTTTTGACAATGAAAAAAGAGGTATAATTATACCATGAATATAATATATATGGTTTTTATAACAATTAAATCCAACATTTAATCCAATAACCACTAGTGTACATGTGAACCTATAAATTTTGGTCTAAGGAGTGTATGTTGAGACATAGGTTAAGTGAGAGATAGTTTGTATATCATTTGCATAATTTGGTATCAGATACTATAATATATTGGGAATTTATAAATATATCATGGTATTTAGGGGAAAAGGAGAATCAACAACACAAAGGAGGTCTCAAGTAGTGGATGCTTTGGTAGTCGAAGTGAGAAACTTGCAGGCAAGGTTGCAGGACATGGAGTTGGTTTAGAGAATAGAGATGAACATAGGTGATGTTAGTGATGGTGAGGATGAGATCCCTTATGAATAATTATTAGAGGAAGGATATGAATGAAGTGTTTAAGAGAGATTCATTAAATTAGTTCTTGGGGTGACTTCAAATCCCAAGATGGAGGTGCCCATTTATGAGGGCAGTCTTAATATGGAAGAGTTAGTTGATTGAATCAAAACCATTGACAAGTAATTTGATTATGAAGAGGTGAATGAGACTAAGAAGGTGAATATTTTAGTAACAAGGGTGAAGGGTCATGCATCCTTGTGGTAGGATGGCATACAATAAGAGATAAGAAGAAGATGAAAATATAAGATAAGGTCATGGGATAGAATGGTGGCCAAGATGAAAGGCAAGTTCATGCCTAAGGACTCTTAGACCCACTTATTTAAAAGGCTAAAAAAATTTAGGTAGAAATATATTATAGTGAAAGAGTACACAAGAATTCTACAATTTGACCATTCAATCAAAACACATATAAGAGGATGCTAAGAAGGTTGCTAGGTACATGAATGGCTTACAGTTTGTCATTTAGGATGAGATAAATATATTGACACCTAGGATAGTTGAGGAGGCCTATCAAGCTGCCTTGAGGGTATAAGATAAGATTTTAAGAAGGAAAAGTTAGTTGAATAGAGGTAGAAGTGATAGAAACTATAGAGGTAGAGGCCACCAAGAAGGAATAGGGAAACAAAGTAATAGAGGTCAATGGCAAGGTCAAAGCAAAGAAATGGGCAGTAGTTCAGAGGGTTCAAGTACATCAAACATAGGTGGTCATGGCTATAGAGGTGGTAGATCCTATGGTAGATGAAGAGGTAATGGTTGGTTTATAGGTAAGTTCTTCAAATGTAACAAATTTTTAGGGCATAGGTCATATGAGTGTCTAGAAGATGTCCAAATAGGTAGCTCTTGGAGTGGGAGTAGAAACTAGGTGGTACAATAAGAAGATGAGAGTGTATATTAACTGCCTAACTATGTGAAATACCTTGAAATAAGGGATATTTGCTAATGAAGAGAGTCTTTTTGAAGACCAACCATGAGGAGAGAGAACCACCATAAAGGAAAATGTTGTTTAGAACCACGTGTAAGAGTATAGCTAAGTGCTACAAATTTATAGTTGACAATGGTAGTATTCTTCATTGATGGTGTCTAAAATAGGCTTAGAAACAATCAAGCATCCAAGCCCATATAAGGTCTCTTGGATAAAAAATAGTCACCAGATCTTAATGAGTTGGAAATTTTATGTAGACTTGCAGATAGGTGCATATAAAGATAGAATATTATATGATGCCATTCCCATTGATTTTTGTCACATCATTCTTGGGAGACCATGGTAGTATGATATGAGAGATTTTCATGATGGGAAAGATAACACCTACACCATTGAGAAGGATGGCTATAAGCATACATTAAAACCATTGAAAGACAATGCATGGAAAGAGACACCAGGTAGTGTCATGATGTTTGGAGAGATGGAGTATCTACCAAAGGAAGTCATTTTCAGAAGTAAAGACAATAAAATGATAATTGAAAACAAGTTCTAAGAAGGAGACAAAGTGGTACAAGTTTCCAAGATAATGAAGGAAGAGGAGGTATAAATTGAGCAACATTTTAAGGAATTGGTTACAAGTAAAATATATTTTTACCCTCAAACCAATAGGCTTAGTTGTTCTCAAATGAACACATGAAGGTGTTGTTTACAAACTTATCCTATCATTTTTCCCTCACACAAGACAAGGAGTTTCTAGAAGATTTTATTGAGAAAGTGGAAATGTTAAGAGAGTTGGTGATGGAAAGAGAGGACAATGAGAAAGTAAATATTGAAAAATAACAAGAGGAACAGAGAGATTTTAGAGGTTGATAGAATTTTAGGAGAGAAGAGAAAACAATGAGCAATACTCCCACAAGCAGCAGGCCCAAGCATAGACAAGCCAAATGTGCAAGAACAAGAGACTAGCTTCCAAGAAGACAAGTAGGAGGTTGTTTATCATTGACTTGCATGTTATTTGTGTATTTTGGTTTTAATAGAATAACCAAGTGTTGAATATGGTCAGGTGGAAGATTAGTGTGAATTAAGTCAATGTCAAAGGAGAAATCAAGGTGATGTTGGCCAAAACATAAGGAGGTCTATGTGCTACTCATAGACCATGGGATACATAAGGGTGTATCATTGTTCAATTGGAATTGAATGTGATCAAGATATTCTGAGGAGGAGGTCATAATCCATTGGCAAAACTTTCATGGAAACTTTTCTTTCACACCCCAGTAGTATGATGCAGGAGCATCCTTATTGGATGACTCACTTTGATGTTGTCAAATAGTTTTTCTTAGATTAAGTGACTATGGGTTCAATAAACATGTTTAGATTTTTTTATAGGTGTTAGGAGTATAAACATGCACCTTTAAATGCTTTCAAAGTGTTTAGGAGTGTCTAGGAAGTTTAGAAATTCAAATCAGAGTTTTCTTGCCATTTTGGCAAATTTGAATTTTAGAATATTTTAGCATAGAATGGATGTTGTGTGAGGTTATAAAGAATTCATGAAGGTTAAATTGGTTATTAAAAAATAATAAATACACCATATGTATATTTACATTTTCATAGGTCACATTATACGGAAAAACTACCTTGATCTTTGTTCATGGTGCAAATTTACTTGTTACGGACCATTGGAAGGTCAAGAAGTGGTTATGGTAGTTATGATTGATACAAAATTCGTGTGTTTTGATGTTTTTAAATAAGTTTTAAGTATGTAATTTAATTATAGGGGTTTAGGACCTAAGAAATATGAATGAATATTCCCAAGTTTTGAAAAAGTAGGTTTAGAACTTTGTATTTTTGTATATGTACAAGATGAAAACTATGTTAAAATTTATCAAAGAAGGAAGATATTATAATATTGTGTTTTTTATGTTTTAAATATATTTTTTAGTCCATTTCACATCCATTTAGTGTGTTTATGTCTTTAAATTTATTACTTTTACATCAATTTGCATAAAAAGTATTGTAAACCTATTGAAATAGAGCATACAAGACAATCAAGAATAGTGTATGGAGAATGTAAGTGATAGAGACATTAAGGTGAGTGATTATTAATTATATAAGGTTTTTGGGATTTTATTAATACATATAAACCTTATACGTATTTTTTTAAACCCTTACTGGAGATTTAATACTCAACATCTTACTCTTGTTACCTTATAATTATAATTGTGTGTATAGTGAGATAAGAACATGATCTTATTTATTGGACAAAGGCATTACAATGTGAATCTAAAACTTGGAATTTTTTTGAGAAGATATATCATATATTATAAAACTCTAATAGGTATTTAAAACCATTTTGGCAATAAATAACAAGATTTATTCCCTCGGGTCTTGCAAACTGTGTCTACACACTCAATAAACACAACAATTCAAGATATTGTATGAGCAGACAAAACAAAAAGGAAATATAATTATTGAAACACATGAATTGAGTTTTAATATTAATAATCATTAATTACATTAGTATGAAATATATTTTCAATGGAAATACACCAAGTTTATCCCTCTCAGGTACCTACATACAAGTATAACCCTGAACTAGGATTTTATAAAGAACATGTAAATTGTAGACATTTCCACCAATGAAATATCCTAAAACTTGGTAGTTTGTTAGGTTTTCATGTGATTTAGGTTTTTTTTTTATTTTTATTTTTTTTATGGATACATACTATTTTAGATGACTATGTATAATAAGGTGGGAAGGTGGCCTAATTAGGCCTAACAGTGACCTAGAATGAGATAGAAAAGGGGTTTACTAGCAGAGTTGGGACTTATAAATTTATGGAGAGATGAATATTGATATAGGGTATTATTATCAGGTTTTATTTTCCCAATATACATATTTACTCATCCGTACAAGAAGAATTAGCCCCAAAAAAGGCTATAAAGACTATGTATGAAGCAGGTAGAGTTGTGTAAGTTAAGGGAGGAGTGATGAAGAGTGTTTCAAATGGAAAAGAGGTATAATTATACCATTAATATCATTTATAAGGTGTTTATAAAAATTAAATCCAACATTTAATCCTATAACCACTAGTGTACATGTGAACCTATAAACCTTGGTCTAAGGAGTGTATGTTGAAACAAGGTTAAGTAAGAGATAGTTTGTATATCCTCTGCATTAATATTTTTTTGAATTTTAATCAAATTTAAAAAATACATAAACATATATATTAATGTATATTTATGATATGTAGTGGCCTAAAAATTTTATATTTAGAAATCAACATGGATGGAAACCTTGAAACAGTCCAAAATATTAAAAAATCATATATTTGGAAAGAAGATAACATGTTTGTCATATTTTTAATAATTTTATAAATTGCTTTGTTGAAATTAATAGTGTTTTTGGTGATTAAATTTGAATATTATTATTTTTTTCAAAGATATTAGATTCAACTATGTGTTGATAGGTCTCAATATTTAGGTCAAGAATCCAAGCCATTTTTGATCTAAAAGGCTTGGTTTTTTAACTCAAACATATCATAGCATGTACACGATATGTTCTAGTGAAGTCATCATGACTTTTATAGAACATAGATTTTATGTGTAATAAAATGTATGTGTTATGTTTTGATGAAGTCATGAGGAGGTAATATGAAAATAGGGATGATAATGCCCTCTCTCCTTTATCCATGGATCTAATAATACACCCTCTCCTTTATCCCTTGATATGATAATTCCCATGTAATAATTTAAAGTATGATGATACCCCCTCTCATTTTAATACTTGTCTTGGGTATTCAATCATGTATTCAATTATGTATAGAGTATTAAAATTATCATTAAGTAAGATAGATACAATCAGGATTAGATATGGGTACTCAAAATCAAGATATGGCTATGATATTTAATTGGGTAGGGCATAATCAAGTATGTAAGGAACGAATGATAAGTAGGTTGGGAATACTTAAGTAGGTAAAGTATGTAGGTCATACTCAAGTATAATAAGGTATGTAGGACATAGTCAAGATCAATAGATGGCTTGGGTATTTAGGTTGGGCATATTCAAGATCTAGATATGCCTCAAATTATTAATTAGGTAGGGCATACTCAAGTAGGTAAAGTAGGTAGAGCATACTTGAGTAGGTAAATTAGGTTTGGCATACTAAATAGTATAGATCTATTACATACGTAACATATTAAAAACTTCATTTCTCATTCTATTTATTAGGAAACAATCTTCCCTTGCCAACAACAAAAGCTAAGTAGGTAGGTCATAATTAAGTAGGTAGGGAAAGAATATATGCAAGCTATAAATAGGGAATCAATATTTTTTTGATAGCTAAGAATCTATTATATAAATTTAAAGTAGGTAAGATAAGAGCAAAGCTACATATTTGGAAGCAATCTTCTCTCACCTTATCAATTAGGGCGTATCTAAGTAGGTAGGGTAAGAACCAAGCTATCTTATCAAAAGGAAATATTCCCTTTATAGCTATGTCTTACTCCATTATTATGTATCAAGAAGGAAATCTTACCTTGATAACTATTATGTGAAGCAAAGGTACATATCAAGAAGGAAAAATTCCCTTGCCTTACTCCTTTGCATAGCTGAAGTAGTTAGGGTAAGTTTCCATTGCCTTATTGGGTAGGGCAAGTTTGAGATCAAGGTAGGGCCTTAAGAATATCTATGGTAGGGGTCCTATTCCTATGCTATCATTTAATATACTATATTAGGGACTAAAGCATACTAAAATTATGATAGGGCCATAGTTTAGCCTTTAGGGCTCAATTGGGTAGGCCCAAACTCTAAGTAGCCCCTCCTTGATACATTGTATTAATGCATATGCCCTTTATTTCATTCATAGATCAATTTGGGTATAAATCAAGTTGGGTTTGGAAATACTCTCTACCATCCACTAGATACAAACACACTTTACTATATTGGTGACCACCCATCTATCTATTTGGAATTCATATCTACTATGCATAGACTCTCAATGACATATAGAGAAATCGAGAACACAACTATGGGGCTGGGATTGGAATTTTTCAACTAGTCTCCAATCACCCTATCTATATAAATATAAATTGGTACTCTCAACTCAAGGATAAGGATTCTTAGATGCCTAATTGGGATTATAAATTATAAGATGTAATCTGGGGGTCAATCAACCTCATTGTCATAACACCTTATCAAATAGTCCACCAATTCAATCATGAAGGAAAAATGGGCCAAATTGAGCCTTTTCAGCCTAATTACGACTATATAATGTGATTTGAGGCTCAATCAACCCAAATTTTATCACAAATGTAATCACAAAAGCAATTGAAGGTAATATAAACTCATTAAAGGGTATGTGCACAGAGATGGGGATAATTCCATGGACATTTCCCATAATGTGATTACATTATTAAATAACACAATCACATAATTAAATAATGTGATCACATTATTGACATAACATGATTATGTTAATTAAATTATGGATCAATAATTATTGAGCCATAACATGATCATGTTAATAGATAATGTGATCTCATTAATAAATAATGTGATCACATTATTTTAAAATAAATAACGTGATTACATTCCTATTGTTTTACAAATAAAATCATTTGAACATGTACATGAGGATGAACTTGGTTTATATATAACACAATCACATTATTATAAAAGTAATAATATAATCATGTTCTTGTTATTTTGCACATTAAAGCATTTGAACATGTACATGAAGCCAATCTTGACCTAAATCTTATTTTTACTACTCTAAATGTTAAGTATAATTTTAAATTTATTCCTTATACTTTAATTTTATTTTAGTAAATATAAGAAATTAGGGCCACTCTACATCTGATAGAGTTCATCTCATAGTTGCATGCCTTATGATGTGGAAAATAGTTTTTCAAAATCTAATATTATCAGTACTTAGGCATTTTCAAGGTCTAAGTATTGAACCTGGGGATTTTAGGGCATAAATTTTATTATTTATGTCCATTTTTGGTAAACATGTAGTCATTTTTTAGGATTTTGTGCCTTCTAGATTACTTCTTATTATTTGTAGGAGTCTCAGGTTGTTAAAAATGAAGTTTACAAACCACTCACTTTGAACTTTATCAATGGTGGTGTGATTGGGGTAGCATAGGTCACATTGATGACCTACACACATTAAATGACCACCTTGTATTAATTTAAATTATTCATCATCCCTCCCTCATCCCTAATCACTTCTACTCATCCCTCATCACCCCTAATCACTCTCTCCTCATTCTTCATTATCCCTAATCACTCCCTCATTAACCCTCACTATCCTTCATAATCTCTACTCACTCCCTCATCATTCTTGATTACTCCCTCATTAACCCTCACTATCACTCATCATCCTTAATCACTCATTCCTCATCCCTCATTGTCTCTAATCACTCCCTCATTGACCCTCACCATTCATCATCATCTTTAATCACTCTATCATTATCTCTCACCATCCCTAATCATCCCTAACCACTCCCTCATCATCCCTAATCACTACTTCATCATCCTTAATCACTCCCTCCTCATCCCTCATCATACCTAATCACTCCCTTATTGAACCTCACCATTCTTCATCATTTATAATCATTCCCTTATCTTCCCTAATCAATCCCTCATTGACCCTCACCATACCTCATCATCCTTAATCACTACTTCATTATCCCTCATCATCTCTAATCACTCATTCCTCATCCCTCATTGCCCCTAATCACTCCCTCATTAACCCTTACCATCCCTCATCATCCCTAATTGATCCCTCATTGAACCTCACCATCCCTCATTATCCTTAATCATTCCCTCATCATCTTTACTCAATTCCTCATCATCCCTCCTCATCCTTAACCACTCCATCTAATACCTTGATTTTGGTATTTTGTTGTGGTTTAACAACGTTAGGAGCTACAAATGGAAAATTGAGTGCTAGCATAAAATATAAGACATAATGATCAAAATGATGTGGAGGGAAATTTTAAACATAAACATTTAGCACCTATAAAAATATATGGGCATATTAGAAATGATGTAATTCATGATTGAAGATCCACCAGAGAAAGATAAGCAAGTAAAACCACCATAACACCAAAAATGAGTAGTAAATATGAGGATCACCAAGCTATGTGATTTATTGAAACCAATCAATTGTTTTCCATATGAGGACATTTTATGATCTAAATAATTACATTCAAGGCATTCTATTTTTTATGTCTATAGATTGAGTCATCATACCAAAGAGTGAAAAATAATTTTCAAATCATTAGAATAAGTATTCTAAGATTGGAAAGTGGTTCTTAATTCATAACTTCAATATTCAATCCAATGAAGAGTGTTATGGTATGAGATCTCTACTTGCACAAATTGAGAAGCGGATACATTTTATCTAGCACTATAAAAATATAAGTAGATAATAGACTATGAACCCAATGATATGGTTGGTACTAAAATTATTTATACTTCCCCCAAAAATAAATTATATGAATTAAAAATATTATTTCATTAACAAATGTAGATTGATGGTGAACCAATACATTTCATCATTTCCAATGGAATTAAGAAGAATTTTATTTATCCTAAAGCATATTTTCAAAAAATGAATTGAAATTGATGCATCATCCATAACCATACACCACTGTATGGTCTAGTGTAAGCCTTGAGAAATGGATCATCTAGTAGTGTCACTTGGTGTACAAAATCAAACTTTTTAAATATTCAATCCTTTGTGACATCTCACCATTACAAGTGTGTGATGTTTTACATATAGCTAGCCATATATTTACCATTGACATGTAGTCTATGAAGTAAATCCTTGAAATGTTGTGATTGATAGTCATTATCTGAAATACCATATAGCATAGTTAGTTCATAAGTTTTTAATCATTAGTGCTAGGAAGTGCAAGAATATTATCAGTTATAGTAAGAAGTATACTCTTGATGCCAATAAAAAATGTAATTACAACATTATGGTACCATATCATAGTGTGGTTTGTCCAACAATAATAAAGACAAAAATAATTGAATCATAAACTAGATGAATACAAGGATATCTTTTAGTTTCCTAGAATAAGTTCATACATATTGTAAACTAAACTATACTATTGATTTGATCCCTTAACTACCTCTACCTCAAACCTATTTATACAACATATCATTTATAGAGAATTAATAGATCAAGTGGTAGATCCATGAAATCATTGATAATGGACACATCATGCTGAAATCATTGCCTTGTAAAAGCCCAATTATGCTTGCACCAAATAAGGATGAGACATGAGGTTGTGAATCAATTAAAAAAATATTAACAAGATTAAAATTAAGAACTATTGTTCTCATCTAAATATTAAAGCAATTTTATACCATATCCATGGTGTATAAGTCTTTTCCAAAATCTATCTTAAGTTTGGGTATCATCATATTCATGTTGAACCTCTAAACATTTGGAATAAAGTCTTAAAAACAAAAGAAGGATTGATTGACTAGTTAGTAATGCCCTTTAGGTTAACTCATGAAGCAAATTCATTCATTTATATGTTGAACAACATCCTCAAGCCCTTTAAATATGTCATTTTTTAATCTACCTTGATGACATCCTAATCTTTAGAAAACATGGGATGAACATCTACACCATGTTGAACTAGTGTTTCACATTTTTCAGAAACACATTTTTAAGATAACATGAATAAATGTTTATTTTTCATGTATGATATAAAATATTTGGGATTCATTATACACAAGGAGTGCATATGTGAACCTAACCAAGATTCAAGTCATACATGAATGGTAAACACCAAATAACTTTCCATAAATTTAAATCTTAACATAATTATAAAATTGTACAAGAGATATGTGTTTAATTTTTATCCTTTTAACCAAGCTACCAAAGGTGGAACCAAATAAGGTTTCATCATCTAGTCAACTGCACAATGAAGATAATTCGATGAACTAAAATGCAAACTCTATTTTGTGTTAATACTTGTGTTACTTGACTATAAATTTGGAACATCATTCAATTCATTCAATAATAAAATTTACTATCACAAATGGGTATTGACAAGACAACAAGTCCTATAAGAGAGTTAATTTGTATTATAATTGATTAAACAAGATATGATTAAAATCAAAGATAAATTTAGAATATATGCTTATATTAGATGATGAGGGAGTGATTAGGGATGGTGAAGGTCAATGATGGAGTGATAAGGGATGGTGAGGGTCAATAAGGGAGTGACTAAGGATGATGAGGGATGAGGAAAGAGTTATTAGGTATTATGAGGGATGAGGAAAGAGTTATTAGGTATTGTGAGGGATGAAGAAGGAATGATTATGGATGGTGAGGGATGGTGATAATCAATGAAGGATTGATTAGGGATGATAATCCTGAGTGATTAGAGATGATGAGGGTCAATTAAGGTCAATGAGTGAGTGATTAGGGACAAGGAATGATGAGGAAGGAGTGATTAGGGATGATTACAAATAATGAGTAAGTGATAAGGGATGGTGAGGCATGAGGAAAGGGTGATTAGGGAATATGAGGGATGAGGAAGGAGTGATTAAGGATGACGAGGGATAATGAGGGTCAATGGAAGAGTGATTATGGATGATAAAGGAGTGATTAGAGATGACTATGGATAATGAGGGTTAATGAGGGAGTCATTAGGAGGAATGATGAGGGAGTGATTAATGGTGATGAGGTATGGTAAGAAGTGATCAAGGATGAATTAGGGACGATGAACAAGTGAAATTAACATAAAATGGTCATTTTATGTGTGTAGGTCATCAATGTGACCTATGCTACCCCAATCACTCCATTTGGATCAAGTTCAAAGTGAGTGGTTCTCAAACTTCATTTTTTACAAACCCAAGACTCTTAGAAATGCCAAGAATCAATCTAAATGACACAAAAACTTGAAAAATGACTATGTGTTTACAAAAAATGGACATCAATTGCAAAATTTATGTCCTGAAATCCCTAGGTTCAATACTTAAACCCTGAAAATGCTTAAGTACTAACTAGATTAGAATTTGAAAAACTATTTTCCACATTGTAAGACATGAAACTATGAGATTGAATCTATTAGATGCAAAGTGACCTAATTTATTATATTTTCTAAAATAAATTAAAATTACACTTAAAATTTAGAGCATAAAATGTAAGCTTTAGGTCAATATTGGCTTCTTGTCAATGTTCACATGATTTTATGTACCAAATAATAGGAAAATGATCATGCTATTGATTTCATAATAATGTGATCACATTACCTAGTAACATCATCATGTTATCTATTAACTCAATCATGATAATAATGTGATCACATTATTAACATGATCATTTTATTTGAATTTGAATTAAACACCAATCCTTTTGGTTTGAGATTGGCTTGGATTCCTGAGCCAAAGGCTTTGACTTGTCAATCTATAGTCAAGTCCAAGCATTTTGCTGAAAACAAAAAAAATCAAATTCTATTTCCAAATACACTACAAATTTCAATTTTAAAATTCAAAAACATAATAATATCATGATTATCACACTCTTCTCTTTCCAAAAATATGATTTTTATAATTTTTTGACTAATTTAAGTTTTAAAACATGTTGATTTATAACTATACTTTTTTTAGGCCAATACATGACACAAATATACATGCATATACATGTTCATGTAATTTTTTTTATTGATCCAAGTGAATAAAAGTTATATGTTCATAAATTATGTCTAATTCTACCTACATTAAAAAAAAATGATTTTCATTATTTTTGAGGTAGTTAGGCATGCCGCATGGATGACTATCTATTTTTTTAATCAATTTTCAAGATCTATTTACTTCCAAAATTCATTTAAAAAATATGAGTCACAAACTATAATTTATTATATGAATTTTAACCAAAGGGTTTCAAACAATATTAAACTCTGCTAGAAAAATGGTGCATTGAATAGCTGTCTATTTACTCTATATTTTTTAAACAAATAGGAGTTCCTCTTCAAATTTTGGATGTTTGACCTAGATATACTTAACCATTTTTTTTTAAAAAAAAATAGTGTTTTGAAAACTAGAATCAAAATGTGACATTTCATATTCTTACACCATCTTCAAATTTACAGTGTAGATATCTCAAATTATCTACGAAAGTTTAGATTTTTGAAATTTTAGAAAAATCATATCCATGGGTAAGCCACTTTTTTTACCCCAAATTTGTACACTTAACCTGAACCTAAATAAGAGTATAGGATATTATTTGGAGCTAATTTAACTTAATTTCATATGTATATGATTTGATTTGGACATCAATCACAAGGCAATTGAATCAAATAATATTCTGATAATAGTTATATGATATATAAATATGTAAATATAATGCCTATGTGCTATGTAAATATAGAAAGTATGTGTTATGTTTATAATAGATAAAACTCTTTTTTCAATGACTATTTTAACCTCGATTGAGAATTTTGTCCCCACTTACATTCTCTATATCATTTTGTGTCTTTCAAGTCAAGGACAAAAGTTTCAAATTGTTTTTTGGACCCCACCTTCAAAAGCTATCAAGTTTGTCTATTCATGGGTGACAAACGTCATTCAAATAAGATGAATAATTTAAAGCACAAAATACTAGGTAAATTATGAGTGTTGAGATAAAATTGAAACGTATGAATGCAAGAATTTCAGTCAAGACAACATAAACCACTATCTCTAATGAACCAAATGTCATAGACAATGATGAATTGAATAATGATGATGAATATTTACGTAAAATTTATATAATTTTACAAGTCTATATTCAAATTATGATGTTTTTAATTTTTTTTATGATGAGTCTATGCCTAATTATTTACCCCCTAATAATGAAGAAAATTACATAAAAACATAGAATGATGAAAGTAACAATGAATAAAACTACATAGAAACACTAAATGATGAAAGTAATAATGAATAAACTAGTAGTGAACATAAGGATATGGAACAATCTCAAAAAAATCCACCATTAGTAACACCTCCAGGGATTTTTTAGAGAAAAGGCAAGTACTTAATCGAAGTTGACATTTTTTTTTGAAACCAATGCAAAATAAAATGCTTGACCGAGGGTAAATTTTAGTGGTAGATATTTGTTAATTCATGGATATTATAATTTTTGAAACTTGTTTTTGGTGATTTTTTAGGGTCACTACATATGTTTGATCACCTAAAAATTTTGAATGTAAATTAGTTTGGGGGTTGACTCGCCAACCATTTATAATAATTTCTTATTTAACCATTCAATTCACTACATATATATTATACATATCATATCATAGATAATCATCAAAATATACTTTTGGAAACTTCCCCATGATATCAAATAAGCATTCAACAGCTAAGAATCTAAAATAGAATGATAAAATCTACACTACAATTGAAAAACTATAGACAAATAGTAGCAATTAAGTTGTGACCAACTGACTGAATTGAATTCTAGCTTTTGTACTGCAACTAAATGGAATCATTTGGGCTACAACCGAATGGTTGAACCAAATAGAAGCATCCACACTACAACCAACCCACTAAACTAAATGGTAGTATCTACACTCAAAACTAATTGGTTGTAAGTAGACGGTAGCATCTTGGCTAAAATCAAATGGTGTGGAACTAGATGGCGGTATATTAGGCTTTAACTAAACCAAACTGTAGAATCCTTGATCATCATGACATCTAGTGTAAATGATAAAATGATGAGCCAATTATCATAAAAATAAAGCATATTATCTTATTTTAATGAGCTAATAAAAAATCCCAGACAACCATAGTACACTCAAAATACAGGTACTTATTACTTTTTTAGTTTGTATTGAATTTAATTTTAACTTTTAAATAATATCAAAACAATTTTACATGTATACATCTCCACTGATCATGATTGTATCTCACAAGAAAGAATCAATCATCATAACATATCATCCCCTAAAGATTATATTTATGATGACATGCCACCACTTGAAGATGTTCCTCTAGTTTTTTTATGACAATGATCATGAAACTCAATTGCTAGAAGATATTGATGGTTCTCATCAAACACTAAGTTTAATTAAAAACTCCACTCATAAATCTTTGTGAAAGAAGAGAAGTAGATGGAAAATTCGAAGGTCCTTTAAGGTGGACTGGGAAAAAAATCCCTTCATTGAACCCATATAACATAAAATGGTAATAATATGCCAATATAATGCATATGTACAATATGTAGCTAGAAACTAGGAAATAAACATAGAATGCAAATTAAGTTGGACACAATTGAGAAAAAATGTAGAAAATTATATGTGAAAGTGATTCACACATATGAACAAACAATAATAATATATAGGTGTAAAAATGCAAAAGAATGGATGGATGTAATACATGCACATGGGTATGAAAATGATAAGAAATGTCAAAAATATCTTGTAGAGAAATGGAAACAACTGAAGCTCAATTTATAAAAGATATGTAGTCCCATTTAAAGTCCAAATATATAAAATTCTCTATTGTATACTAAAATTTAAAAAAGGGTAGACCTATTTTTAATTTTTTAGATTATAATATATTTTTTCAACATAATGATTGCTTGATATTCCACAATCACATTGGTTAGATAGTAGTGCTTAGAAAATGACATAATGTCTAGCAATGGTTGAGAAGGAATATTTGAAATGAAAAATTTAAAATTCACTGTTCATATCACTATCCATTGATGAGGTCACAACAATTGAAAACACATCTTAGGTTTGCATGCATGTTTATACTTTTGAGAACATTCAAGGAAACCTCATCTATTAATAGTTCATAAAATGATAAAAAATTGTAATTATGAAAACCTTCACAAATTGGTTGTATAAAATTTGAAAGATAAAGTTGGGCTGGATGATTATATAATTGCTATAAATATGGTGTGTTTTGGTGTTGAAGTTTCATTAGTTATGCAGGGGAATATAAATGGTCTGTGTGTTTGACTGGAAATAATAGGTGCCCCATATATGATTTTGATTCATTGCATGGCTTGTAAGATGAATCTTGTATACAAAATAGTTAGTAAATTTGTCAATGTCACAAAAGTAGAAGATCTCATTTGTGACTTACATGCTTATATGTTAAGTAGTTTGAAAATATTTTTGAAATTCCAAAAATTTGCAATAGGAGTGACTAATGGTGAAAAACTACTGAAATATGTTGATATAAGATAGATTTTTATGTATGAACCTACATGTAGAATTTTTGAAGAATATCCATCTTTAGTAGGTTTTATGTATAAATCTCATAGAGAAGTTGAGAAGAAAAATAATTTTTGTACCATTTAACATATTTGACAACATTTTTATGCGGAATTCTCCCAATGTTGAAATAATTAATCTTAAAAGGGCAAGGATATTGAAGAATGACACAAAGAAGGGCAGGCAAATATTCGTAAGGATGGTGGTAATAATGTGGATGGTGGGACTGATAAAGAGGCTAAGTAGTGAGGAATATTTACAAAAAAAATGATATTTTCTTATATTTTAAACTCATTATTATATTTGAATAGATAATCTTATCCATTTTTAAATAATTTAAAACGACAATTTTACGTTTAAATTTAAAAAGATCAGTTTATTAAGTTTCAATTACTCTTTTTTTAAATATGTTATGGTTCTTTTATCATCTTACATGCATATTCTATGTTGATGTAGTTTAGTGAACATGATGATGTTGACTGCAATTTTATTTTATGGATTTGGACTAAGCGTGAATTTGAATTTGAATTTTTTGATGTTGCAAACTTATTTTTATATTTGAAAAGATAATATTATGTTTGTTAAAAAATAATTTGAAATGACAATATTAAGTTTGAATTTATAAATATCAATTTATTACATTTCAATTACTCTTGTTTTATTGAGTTATGGTTCATTTATCATCTTACATGCATATTCTGAGTTGATGTAGTGCAAACAATATGGTGATGTGGACTACAATTATTTTTTAATAGATTTGGACTAAGCATAAATTTGATGTGATTTCATTTTGTTAAATTATTATCATTGTTTTAGATAATGGAAAATGTTTAATTATTATGGATGTAGAGTCTAGACAATAATTATGATTTGGACTGACTGAATTCAATGGTAGCTTTTGTACTGAAACTAAATGGAATCATTTGAGTTGCAACCGAATGGTTGAACCAAATAGAAGCATCCACACTAAAACCAACCCACTAAAATAAATGGTAGTATCTACACTCAAAACTAATTGGTTGTAACTAGACGGTAACATATTGGCTAAAATCAAATGGTGTGGAACTAGATGATGGTAATCTAGGCTCTAGCTAAAACCAAACTGTAGCATCCTTGATCATCATGACATCTAGTGGAAATGATAAAATGATAGGCCAATATCAAGAAAATCAAGCATATTTTCTTATTTTAATAAGCTAATAAAAAATCTTAGACAACCATAATACTCTCAAAATATTGGTACTTATTACTTTTTTAGTTTGTATTGAATTTAATTTTAACTGTTAAATAATATCAAAACAATTTTACATGTATACATCTCCACTGATCATGATTGTATCTCACAAAAAAGAATTAATCATCATAACATGACATCCCCTAAAGATTATATTGATGATGACATGCCACCACTTGAAGATGTTCCTTTAGTTTTTTATTACAATGATCATGAAACTCAATTGCTAGAAGACATTGATGGTTCTCATCAAACACCAAGTTTAACTAAAAACTCCACTCATAAATCGGTGTGAAATAAAAGAAGTATATGGACAATTGGAAGGTCCTTTAAGGTGGATTGGGAAAAAAATTTCCCTTCATTCAACCCATATAGCATAAAATGGTATTAATATTCCAATATAATGCATATTTACAATATGTAGCTAGAAACTACGAAAGGAACATAGAATGCAAATGAAGTTGGATATGAATGAGAAAAAATGTATAAAAATATATGTGAAAGTGAAGCACACAAATGAACAAACAATAAGAATACATAGGTAGAAAAATGCAAAAGAATGGATGCATGTAATATATGCACCTGGGTATGAAAATGATAAGAAATGTCAAAAAGATCTTGTTGAGAAAGGGAAACAACTGAAGCTCAGTTTATAAAAGTTATGCAGTCCCATTTAAAGGCCAAATATATAAAATTCTCTACTGTATACCACGATTTAAAAAAAGGTAGACCTATTTCTAATTTTTTAGATTATAATATTTTTTTTCAACATAATGATTGCTTGATATTCCACAATCACATTGGTTAGATAGCAGTGCTTAGAAAATGGCATATTTGAAATAAAAAATTTAAAATTCACTGTTCATATCACTGTCCATTGATGAGGTCACAATAATTGACAACACATCTTAGGTTTGCATGCATGTTTATACTTTTGAGAACTATTCAAGGAAACCTCATCTATTAATAGTTCATAAAATGATAGAAAATTGTAATTATGAAAACCTTCACAAATTGGTTGTATAAAATTTGAAAGATAAATTTGGGATGGTTTATGCAATTGCTATAAATATGGTGTGTTTTGGGGTTGAGGTTGCATTAGTTATGTAGGAGAATATAAATGGTCTGTGTGTTTGACTGCAAACAATAGGTGCCCCATATATGATTTTGATTGATTGCATGGCTAGTAAGATGAATCTTGTATAAAAAATAGTTAACAAATTTGTCTATGTCACAAAAGTGGAAGATCTCATTTGTGACTTACATGCTTATATATTAAGTAGTTTGAAAATATTTTTGAATTTCCAAAAATTTGCAATAGGAGTGACTAATGGTGAAAAACTACTGAAATATGTTGATATAAGATAGTTTTTTATGTATGAATCTACATGTAGAATTTTTGAAGAGTATCCATCATTAGTAGGTTTTATGTATAAATCTCATAGAGAAGTTGAGAAGAAAAATATATTTTGTACCATTTAACATATTTGAAAACATTTTTATGTGGAATTCTCCCAATGTTGAAGGAAATAATCTTAAAAGTACAAGGATATCGAAGGATGACACAGAGAAGGGCTGAAAAATATTTGTAAGGATGGTTGTAATAATGTGGATGGCGGGACTGATAAAGAGGCTAAGTAGTGAGGTATATTTACAAAAAAAATTATATTTTCTTATATTTTAAACTCATTATTATATTTGAATAGATAATTTTATCCCTTTTTAAATAATTTGAAATGATAATTTTACATTTGAATTTAAAAAGATTAGTTTATTAAGTTTCAATTACTCTTTTTTTATTATTATGTTATGGTTCATTTATCATCTTACATGCATATTCTATGTTGATGTAGTTCAATGAACACGATGATGTGCACTGCAATTTTTTTTATGGATTTGGACTAAGCATGAATTTGAATTTGAATTTTTTGTTCAAACTTATTATTATATTTAAAAAGATAAAATTATGTTTGTTAAAAAATAATTTGAAATGACAATATTAAGTTTGAATTTATAAATATCAATTTATTAAGTTTCAATTACTCTTGTTTTATTGAGTTATGGTTCATTTATCATCTTACATGCATGTTCTGAGTTGATGTAGCTCAAACAATATGGTGATGTGGACTGCAATTATTTTTTAATAGATTTGGACTGAGCATAAATTTGATGTGCTTTCATTTTGTTCAATTATTATCATTGTTTTAAATAATGGAAAATCTTTAATTATTATGGATGTGGAGTCCAAACAATAATTATGATTTGGACTGACTGAATTCAATGGTAGCTTTTGTACTATAACTAAATGGAATCATTTGAGCTTTAACCGAATGGTTGAATTAAATAGAAGCATCCACACTACAACCGACCCACTACACTAAATGGTAGTATCTACACTCAAAACTAATTGGTTGTAACTAGATGGTAGCATCTTGGATAAAATCAAATGGTGTGGAACTAGATGGTAGCATCTTGGATAAAATCAAATGGTGTGGAACTAGATGATGGTAATCTAGGCTCTAGCTAAAACCAAACTGTAGCATCCTTGATCATCATGACATCTAGTGGAAATGATAAAATGATAGGCCAACATCAGGAAAGTCAAGCATATTTTCTTATTTTAATGAGCTATTAAAAAATCTTAGACAACCATAATACTCTAGAAATATAGGTACTTATTACTTTTTTGGTTTGTATTGAATTTAATTTTACCTTTTAAATAATATCAAAATAATTTTACATGTATACATCTCCACTAATCATGATTGTATCTCACAAGAAAGAATTAATCATCATAACATGTCATCCCCTAAAGATTATATTGATGATGACATGCCACCACTTGAAGATGTTCCTTTAGTTTTTTATGACAATGATCTTGAAACTCAATTGCTAGAAGATATTGATGGTTCTCATCAAACACCAAGTTTAACTAAAAACTCCACTCATAAATCTGTGTGAAAGAAGAGAAGTATATGGACAACTGGAAGGTTCTTTAAGGTGGACTGGGAAAAAAAATTCCCTTCATTCAACTCATATAGCATAAAACGGTATTAATATTCCAATATAATGCATATCTACAATATGTAGTTATAAACTATGAAATAAACATAGAATGCAAATGAAGTTGGACACAAATGAGAAAAAATGTATAAAAATATATGTGAAAGTGAAGCACACGGATGAACAAACAATAAGAATACACAGGGAGAAAAATGTATTGGAATGGATGCATGTAATATATGCACATGGGTATGAAAATGATAAAAAATGTCAAAAATATCTTGTTGAGAAAGGGAAAGAACTGAAGCTCAATTTATAAAAGTTATGCAGCCCCATTTAAAGGCCAAATATATAAAATTCTCTACTGTATACCACAATTTAAAAAAGGGCAAACATATTTATAATTTTTTAGATTATAATATTTTTTTTCAACATAATGATTGCTTGATATTCCAAAATCACATTGGTTAGATAGCAATGCTTAGAAAATGGCATAATGTCTAGCAATGGTTGAGAAGGAATATTTGAAATAAAAAGTTTAAAATTCACTGTTCATATCACTGTCCATTGATGAGGTCACAATAATTGACAACACATCTTAAGTTTGCATGCATGTTTATACTTTTGAGAACTATTCAAGGAAACCTCATCTATTAATAGTTCATAAAATGATAGAAAATTGTAATTACAAAAACCTTCACAAATTGGTTGTATAAAATTTGAAAGATAAAGTTGGGATGGATGATTATACAATTTCTATAAATATGGTGTGTTTTGGGGTTGAGGTTGCATTAGTTATGCAGGGGAATATAAATGGTCTGTGTGTTTGACTGCAAACAATAGGTGCCCCATATATGATTTTGATTGATTGCATGGCACGTAAGATGAATCTTGTATGAAAAATAGTTAGCAAATTTGTCAATGTCACAAAAGTGGAAGATCTCATTTGTGACTTACATGCTTATATGTTAAGTAGTTTGAAAATATTTTTAAAGTTCCAAAAATTTGCAATAGGAGTGACTAATGGTGAAAAACTACTAAAATATGTTGATATAAGATAGATTTTTATGTATGAACCTACATGTAGAATTTTTGAAGAATATCCATCATTAGTAGGTTTTATGTATAAATCTCATAGAGAAGTTGAGAAGAAAAATATGTTTTGTACCATTTAACATATTTGAAAACATTTTTATGTGGAATTCTCCCAATGTTGAAGGAAATAATCTTAAAAGGGAAAGGATATTGAAGGATGACACAACGAAGGGCAGACAAATATTCGTAAGGATGGTGATAATAACGTGGATGGTGTGACTGATAAAGAGGCTAAGTAGTGAGTTATATTTACAAAAAAATTGATATTTTCTTATATTTTAAACTCATTATTATATTTGAATAGATAATCTTATCCATTTTTAAATAATTTGAAATTACAATTTTATGTTTGAATTTAAAAAGATCAATTTATTAAGTTTCAATTACTCTTTTTTTTAATATGTTATGGTTCTTTTATCATCTTACATGCATATTCTATGTTGATGTAGTTCAATGAACATGATGATGTGGACTGCAATTTTTTTTATGGATTTGGACTAAGCATTAATTTGAATTTGAATTTTTTGATGTTGCAAACTTATTATTATATTTGAAAAGATAATATTCTGTTTGTTAAAAAATAATTTGAAATGACAATATTAAGTTTGAATTTAGAAATATCAATTTATTAAGTTTCAATTAATCTTGTTTTATTGAGTTATGGTTCATTTATCATCTTACATGCATATTCTGAGTTGATGTAATTCAAACAATATGGTGATGTGGACTGTAATTATTTTTTAATATATTTGGACTGAGCATGAACTTGATGTGCTTTTCATTTTGTTCAATTATTTTCATTGTTTTAGATAAAGGAAAATCTTTAATTATTATGGATGTGGAGTCCAGACAATAATTATGATTTGGACTGACTGAATTCAATGGTAGCTTTTATAATACAACTAGATGGAATCATTTGAGCTTTAACAAATGGTTGAACCAAATAGAAGCATCCACACTACAACTGACCCACTAAACTAAATGGTAGTAGCTACACTCAAAACTATTTGGTTGTAACTAGATGGTAGCGTCTTGGCTAAAATCAAATGGTGTGGAACTAGATAATGGTAATCTAGGCTCTAGCTAAAACCAAATTGTAGCATCCTTGATCATCATGACATCTAGTGGAAATGATTAAATGATAGGCTGATATCAAGAAAATCAAGCATATTTTCTTATTTTAATGAGTGAATAAAAAATATCAGACAACCATAATACTCTCAAAATATAGGTACTTATTACATTTTTAGTTTGTATTGAATTTAATTTTACCTGTTAAATAATATCAAAATAATTTTACATGTATACATCTCCAATGATCATGATTGTATCTCACAAGAAAGAATTAATCATCATATGTCATTCCCTAAAGATTATATTGATGATGACATGCCACCACTTGAAGATGTTCCTCTAGTTTTTTATGACAATGATCATGAAACTCAATTGCTAGAAGATATTGATGGTTCCCATCAAACACCAAGTTTAAATAAAAATTACATTCATAAATATGTGTGAAAGAAGAAAAGTATATGGAAAATTGGAAGGTCCTTTAAGGTGGATTGAGAAAAAAAATTCCCTTCATTCAACCCATATAGCATAAAATGGTATTAATATTCCAATATAATGCATATGTACAATATGTAGCTAGAAACTACTAAAGGAACATATAATGCAAATGAAGTTGGACACGAATGAGAAAAAATGTATAAAAATATATGTGAAAGTGAAGCACACAGATGAACAAAGAATAAGAATACACAAGTAGAAAAATGCAGAAGAATGGATGCATGTAATATGTGCACATGGGTATGAAAATGATAAGAAATGTCAAAAATATCTTGTTGAGAAAGGGAAACAATTGAAGCTCAATTTAATAAAAGTTATGCAGTCCCATTTAAAGGCCAAATATAAAAAATTCTCTACTATATACCACAATTTAAAAAAGGGCTATTTTCCATCCACAAAGCATCGAAGGTGGAGATCTCAAACTGCCACTTTAACTTTGACAATATTTATTATCAGTGTTTACAGGCTCCTAAAAAATAATGAAACCACATGTCTTGGTGGATTTGGATGTCTTGGTTATTGGAGCACTTGTAATTTTCCTATACATATGTGTTTGAAGTGATGGATTTGCCTTTAGAGGTCCCAAAGGTGGAATAATTAGTTGGAGGAAAACAACTTGTCTCTTCACTACACAAAAGTTGCATTTCATGACCCATTACTATAATGTATCACATGAATTTATATCCAATCTTCCATTATTGTGCTTTATGTGAAATTAGATGGATTCAAAATGCACATGAGAGTTCTTTTGGCTTATACAAATAATTTATGGTTTCCATTCTATGCAAGGTCTGAAATTAACCTTAAAAATTAATTTGTTTCTCATATTAGTAAGAGCATTATTGAGGTTGGAATGGGTAGTGGCTCTCTAAACAAGACATGATCAGAGGCCAAGAACTTGGCCCTAGATGTTATCCTCCACCTTAGATGTGTTGGCAATTTTAGTTTCCAGCCATGAAGCATTGGAGGTGGAGATCTCTAATTGTTGCAACTATAAAAGCATATAACACCCTATAGTTTTACTTTAAGACATTTCATTTTTTCATTTTTCATGTCATATGGAAAGGCTTGGGATTTGAAAGGATATTTTCCATTTTTGACAACATCCTCATCCAAAAATTGTAATAATAACAACCTTTTTTGCTATTTCCTTGTTATGGGGGTGTTTTTCCAAACAAAATATGTTGAAATTGTTTGAAAGTGTGTGTGTGTGTGTGTGTGTGTGTGTGTGTTCAGTGGATATACGATGAGAAGATAATAAATGGCCAAGCTGAGTGTAGTGGAGAGGGAGATTAAAAAAAAAGATGACAAAGTGAAACAAAAGAGCTATAACCACCAAAATATTCCAAGGCTCTAGGAGACATGGGAATTAAAATCATGCATTGCTTCAAAGGGCCAAAGAGGAGTCTTTAAGAGAAAGGAAGCAATTCTATGGAGAATGCAATAACACAATTACATGTGTGAATGCAAGTTGACTCCAAGAAGAGGATAATCTTTCAATAAAGGTATAAACATCAAAGAAGCATGCAAAGCATCTCCAAAGAGATAGCAACCCATAAGAGGAGGTAGAACATAATTACTGATTCATTAAGTCACCTTGTACCTTTAACCCTTTTGTGTAGGAGTGCGCATGGAAAAAATTTACCCAAACTAAGCATTATTGAAACTTGGCCAAAGAATGCATGTTGGCAAGCATCTCTTTATCATGGATGGATAATCCATTTTCTAATTCTTTAAACTTCCTAATTTTTAAAGCTATGGGATACCCCTTCTATACTAATACAAATACAATTACATATCCTAAATCATCACATTATAAAACATATGGAAGTGATAAATATAAAATAACAAGTACATGACATGAAATCATTACCTCCTTAAGCTTTTTAAAATATTATTGTGTTATTTTTGTCCATGCCAAAGCTCCTTTATTTGTCATATTTGTTAAGGGTGATACTAAATGTGAAAACCCCTTAAAAAGTCTTATGTAGTAATTACAAAGTCCCAAGAATCCTCTCAACTATGTCAATATAGTGGGAGGTGGCCAATCCAAGATAGTTTGGATTTATTTTTGATCCACCTAAACACCTTTAACATTAATTACATGGCCCAAGTGCAATATTTCTAACACCCCCAACTCACATTTGTATTCTTTTGAAAAGAGAGCTTATTGTTCTATAACTTCAAGTACTATATCTAAATTTTAAAAATGATCATCCCAAGTCTTACTATATATCAAAATGTCATCGAAGAAAGACAAAACAAAACAAATCTTATCAATTAATTTATAAATAATTGATTCATAAATGACTAGAAGGTAGCTGGTGTATTTATCAAACCAAATGATATAAACAAGAACTCAGATTGTCGACAGTGACATCTAAATATTATCTTGTGTAAATCATCATCCCTTACATAGATATAATGGTAATCTAGCCTCAGATCAATCTTTAAAAAGTACACTACCCCATACAACTCATCAATGAGCTCGTCAATCTTGGCAAAGGGGCATTTATTATTTATGGTCATTTTGTTTAAGGAAATGTAGTAAATGTACATCCTCATGGTTCCATTCATTTGACATGGAATATTACCACATGCATTTGAATTTGAGACCATAGCTTGAATAATTATTCTCTCCATCCACATATCAAATTTAAATCCAACTAAAATGATAAGAGTTTGCTTACCTAATTTATGATATGCTCCCTTGCCATTATCAAATAGAAGATGACATAATTTTATTTCTTGAATTTTACTCATAGGCTTCAAAAACTTGTTCTTATTATCAATCTTAATGGTTTTAGTATGCTCATGTGTAGTCAATTTGGACTTCCTTCTTATCCAATTGCATGGGATGATGAAATTATCCACAATAGTGGTAAGTTTCCTTCAATAGCAAGATCCACCTCAAATTTTAATAACAAGTGTCCCAAAAAAATAAATAGATCCCATTATATGAAAGATAATAGAATTCTTTCATCCCTTTTTATGGTACTTTACCCAGTGGTAATGATTTTGCAATAATAAAGTGTCAAACATCAAATCTATACTAGTATTATTGCTTTCATGTCATACACAATAATCATGAAGATAATAAATTTATTTACAATTAATTATTGATCTACAATTTTTTTCAAGATAAAAGCCAACAACAGTTTCCCATGAGGCACTTTCCTCGTGTGCATGTCTCCCAATAAGGTCATTATGGAAGAACTCCTCATAAACTACTTGATTCAAGACATTCCTTTTATTTTCATAGGAATGCTCTAAATGCAGTATTCCTTTGTTGATAATTTTGATACTATAACACCATCAAGCTGATGACACAAAATATTTTACTCACCTTTAAGAGTAAAAATTTCCTACAAATCACCCTTATGTATCTTGGATTCAATCTTTTCAATATTTATGGGTGATTTTTAAACAAGAACAACTTTCTCATTTATGCATTCAAATAGTGATACTTCCTCCTTGAATTCATTAAGATTATTATTATTTTGATATATAATATTAAAAGTAATTAATTTATCAAATTTCATGGAATTTTCATCCAAGTTTTTTTTTTCTTTCACATTCTTGAAAATCTGATTTTTCTTTATGCTCCACCGTAACAAGGTTCTAATGTATCCATCACCTCTTTTGGTTCTGTTGTCTTATTTTATAGATATTTTTTATATTTACATATATTTACATCTTCTTTGATCAGAAATATATGGCTTAGATCCTACAGTTATTTGTAATAGAAGAAAAGTTTCTTTCACCTGAGTTCATTTGTAGTATCATCCTCTTTATGGGATGTTTTAGTAGAAACTAAATTATGCATGCTAGCTAGAAACCTTTGAAGTGAATTGATCATTTTATCTTGTTTCCTCTATATTTACATAATTTTATCTTGAATATGATATAAATTTTTTCTATCTTTTAAATATCTCAATAATCCTCCCATGATAAACAAATCAATGTACCTAATTAAACTATCTAATTTCTCTCTCACTTGGAAGCATCCATTCCTAAAACCCTACATGATATCGATATGGTGGATATAATACCATTTTCATATCCATTTATTGAAATAAATATCAATAATACAAAATCTGAAATTAATTTTATATTAGGAATTTTTTTTTGTAAATGTCATGCCCTTCTCTACACTAGTTAGTGAACCAATATTTTGGCAATTTTTGTGAAATACCAAAATAGATCAAACCCAACACAAATGGAATATTTAATGTATTAAAATAATTTAAAAAAAATTAAAATTTAATGAAATATTATATTATTACCATTTTTGAATCAACATACACAGTTTGGACAAAAACCCTTGTTAGTTCCACACATTTGCACCACAAAGACTACTCAAAATGCAACATGAATTCACAATACTAATATAATTATTAACATTAGAGAATACTAAAATATCCTAATTTTAGACTATAAATACACCTGATATTTACTGTAATAGACCCAAAAAATTTAAATCAACACCTTCAACTCTACTCACATCGATAACCTACATACAATACTAAACACTAGCTGGAATTTATACTCTTTAAAGCTATGTAAAAAATCCTATATGAAATTATATCTATGGATCATAGAGGTTTCATCCTCAAATACTTAATATCCTTAGGCTTTTATCCAAACAACACCTTCATCCAATAATTTCTTTTAAAGATGATCTGAATAACACTACATACACACTATTTCATAAGAAAAATCATTAGTTTGGCAAAAGATCCTTCAGAATCAAATTATGAAATATAAATAACCAAGAGGGCCCAGAGGAGGATCCAAAATCTAGATAATTTATTTATAAATATAAAAGCTAATTATAAAAATCCATTAATTGTCATCTTTCTTCATTTTCCATAATTTGCTTTAAGTCTTCTTTTTCTGCTTTTGTACTATTCCCAAATTGTCTCAAATCTGCCAGCATTTCTAGAGGATAAGAAGGCAAAATTAATTTATTAATTTAATTTAAATCCCACATAATTATCATTCTCCTCAAAATACCATGTTCCACTTTGGCTAATAAACCATTCAATAATAATATTTTATTAATTACTTGGACCTTATTATCAAAATTAATAAATAATGAATATTTTGGGTCAAAATAATCAATATTAAATAAAAATATTCTCCTTTATCCTTTTCTAAAACCAAAGATAATATTGGAATGAGCATTTTTTTTAGAAGAATATATTATTTGAAAAAGGGACATGACATTCTCATTCTTCTTTTAATTCTAAGGCTATGCATGATGAAAATAAAAGAAATGAGTTTTTCCACATAAGGGTGATTTCTAAACATATTAAAATAGATAGACTTTTTGATGGTGGATCGCAAGCTAATATAATTTTTGAAGAAGTTGTCAACATATTAGGACTTAAGGCTAAACCACATACTAATCCATACCCTTTTGGATGGGTGTGTGATGATGCAAAATTTCATGTCGTTAATGTTAGTGTGATTTTTTTCCTACTTGCAGTTTTACCTACATAGTTGTTAGCCAACTTGCTTAGGGTTGTTAAAGTCATTAGAAAAAAACACACTTAATGTGTTTTCTAATAATGAGTTGAGTTGTTATCTTTTTAGTGACCTAATATCTTACTATATAATGTACCTCCTTTGTAATTTTTGGTTAGTAGAATAATATGAAACTCACTCTTGCTTTGCATTGCTCTCACCTACTTAGTGTTTCATGCATTTCCTAGATGTTTAGGGATTTTAGACCAATCTAACATATTATCATAAATTTGATTTGATAGTCATTTTTGCATTTATGAAATTCTCAGTGAGATCTTTCTTACATGCATTCTTTCTAGCTTTCTTATTTTTTCAAATTTTCAAAGATTTGGTGGGAGTTCATGAAAATTCGTGAAAACTATATAGTTTAAGTCCAAAATCATAAAAAGGATATCCATTAAATTTTTAAGTCATAAAAACCTTAAAATCATTTATAAACATGAACTATATTTGTGAAAGCCATTTTCGACATTTTTAAAATGGTTTCAATAGCTTTTCAGTGATTTTGTGCACATTTGTATAGTGGGGTTCTCAAATATGGGAACAATTTATAGGTTTTTATGGGGTTTTCATGTTCTAAAATGAGTCTTTTCTAGTTTTTTTTAGGAGGTATATCAAATCTATTGATTTTTGGGTTCTCCAATTTTGATAGAGTTTCTAACCCCTGTAGGCAATTTTGGTGGTTTTTAGTCTTGGATGAACTTTTGGTGATTATAAAATAGGCCTAGGTAGACATTATAACCTCAATGTAATTTTAATATTATCTATAAGTTTGGTGGATCTTAATACCCTTGTATGCACACTTGATAGATCCTAACACCCCAGTGTGCACATCTGTCAGAGCTTGACACCCTTGCATGCACCCACATCATAACTTGAGACCCCTACATGCACACATACAAGAATTTGAACCATATCTAAGAAATATATAGACTTCAACCACCCTCTTTGTATATTGTGACCTAACTCATCCTCACCCTTATCAAATTGGTCATATGGTGTGGTTACATGGGGGGGCTTAATTTTTTATTATTAATAGTGGGGCCTTAACCTTAGCCCCATCTAATTCTCCAATCAATACAAACATTTTAAAATTTATGATGGGTGGAGATTTTTTATTCAAGATCAAATTTTAAAATGACTATAGAACTCCTTTTTAAGTGTCATCTTCTTCAAAAGTGATTTTTTTGTGCTCTACACATTGGTGGTCATCTTAAATTCACTACAACTCCCTTCATACCAATTTGAGATCATCATCCCTCTAGTTCTTTGTACTTAGTCACTAATTGCTCAAGATGTATTCTCAGTTGTGCCCGACATCTATATGAACATGCTTGTATTTTCAAATTTAAGGGTGCGGGGGCGGGGAGGGGGGGGGGGGGGGGGGGGGGAGCGGAGGGGGGTGTGGGAGCCACTCTAATAGTTCTAAAGGGGTATTGTGTGGTGCTATGAAATTTTCTTTTTTACATTTCTTCTTTAATTTTTGTAACATTTTTTTTCACTATGGATTCAAGTTCATTAACTCCTCTCACACCATTTAATTATCATGAATAGAAGTCTAAAATGAAAATTATTTTGCAATCCAAGGTATTTCATCGAGTTACAATGCGTAAAGAGATTGAACCTAGAACATAAGAAAATAAATTTAAATGGTTTAACTAGTTGTGATAACCTCAATGCACTATTATGTTTTTATGTCTCTCCTAATCTACTCTGTCACATAGAATATGTTACAACACCTAATGAAGTATATACCATACTAGAAACATTTTTTGGGAAGTAGGATGTGATGAGAGGCCATGAGTTGCAGAATGAGCTCATTATTTTGATCCCAAATTACTTTAACACCCTAAAATATTTCTTGACCAAGTTTAGATCTCTGAGGTTTTAGTTAAAATAATGTGAAATAGATAATAAATATGATCAACTTGTTTTATTTGTACTCTCCAAACTAGGTCTAGACTATTTTGTGTTTGTGTTCACTTATGCCACAAAAAGTGCTCTTGAAACTACATTGAAGATTCCTTCTTTAGATATCTTTATTTTTTACTTGATTCAGAAACAAGATAAGATGATACAGATGGGCACAATGAAGTCATCAAAATCTCATGCACTTTTTACTAGGAAAGAAAAGGCTTCAAACAATAGAGAGAAGAAATAGAACAAAAAGAATCAAGATAAGGATGTAAATCCTCCCACCTATAAAGTAAATAATGAGACCTCTTCTTCTAATGTTAAGCTTAAGAAATATAGGATCAAATTTGGGTTTTTATTGAGAAAGCATGATGAAATAAAATATTTAAAACACCTTATTTACTAGTTGATTAAGATGTTATAGAATCACAATATCAATCTCCCTAATTATTATAATCGTAGTTCATCAACCCATTAATTCTTTATGTAAAATGAAAATGGTAAATAAAAGGAAAAAGATAATGGTAAGGGGAAATTAAAGGGCAAGGCCATAGTTACATTTATACCCCTGACTCCTACATGGGTCATTGACTCTAGTGCTTCACATCACATGGCCTCTTCACATATGGAGTTCAGTTCCTTAGAACCATGTGACATGTCCTCTATAAAAATGGGTGATGACACTTATAAAATTTTTATTAGAGGATGTTATGTTGAAGTGAGTGGTAAAACATTTAATAGTGTTCAAAGTGTTCCCTCACTTTCAATTAATCTCCTATCATTTTACCAAATCACTCACCTTGGTATGGGCATGTGAGTTGAATTCACTCCAGATTCATTATATTTTAGAGATTACATAGTGATACTTTATTGGTGGTAAGAATGGTATATCATTATAATTTATTATATAATTTCTCACACTTTGCTCCTTACTCCACTAGATTATTCTTCTTTGGACTCACCTAAACTTGATGGCATTTCTGAGCATAAACACACCTCTGATATTTATGACTCTTATTATACCATAAATGACTATAGTAGTGATGGGGACACACCTCTACCATATATTTGTAACCTTTTAGATATTTAGGAGTTATTTCCTCATCAACCTACCTCAGGTTTGCTTAATAAATTATAAGAAATAAACATAGTAATACAAGACGCATCAGATGTTGGGTAGTCTATTCCACAATTATAGGGCATTTCATAGTCTTTCTTATCATTCACTCCTATTACACCATCACTTCATAGATCAATTAGCCTTCTTGCCTTGTATGAAGATAACCGTTTCTTGTATATGAATCACATCTTGGTTGAAGATCCATCAAGAACTTGGTGGAAACATTCACTATTCTAGGGTGATCCACTCTTCACTACATCTATTTTCGAGCTAAAATCACTCATAAGAACTCTATTGTAGGATACATGATCTCTACAAGAAGTTGTAGAACCTAGTGGGGATTTTTGAATCTCTTCTCTTCTTTTCTCTCTTTTTTTGAGAGGAGTCTTTTTTCCTACTAGTTTTGTCCTTTTCTAAAATCACTCATAGGAACTTTATTGTAGGATACATGATCTGTATAATAAGTTGTAGACCCTAGTGGGGATTTTTGACTCTCTTCTCTTCTTTTCTCTCTTTTTGGAGAGGAGTCTTTGTCGTGCCTATTTTCTCCTTTTCTATGCCTTATGGGAGTTGCATTGTGCTTGGGTACCTCATCAAACCTCATTTTTGGGACCCAATTTTTCTACCCACCTAAGCTATGCTTTAGGGTAGTGTTGATGTCAGCTTTTTCCCACTTACGATTTTAGTTACATGGTTGTTAGTTAGCTTGTTTAGGGTTGTTAAGGTCATTAGGGTAAAATACCCTTAATGTGTTTTCTAATAGTGAGTTGAGTTGTTTCCTTTTTGGTCACCTAATATTTCACTATATAATGTACATATTTTGTATTTTTTGGCTAATGGACTAATATGAAATTCACTCTTGCTTTACTTTTATCTCACCTTCTCCTAGGGTTTCATGCATTTCTTAGAATTTCAGATATCTTGGAGCATTGTGGTAGCTAAAACATGTAAATTAAGATTTTTAATCACCTCTAAGTTCATTGATAAGGTAGAATTATATGTGTTTCCACTTGATATTTATGGCATTGTACATGTAAGTCCATACTTTTATTATATAAAAATAATCTTATATAGGGAATGTAATAAATACTTGCTTGTAAATGATGGGATTTAATGCATTGTAAGATCCCATCAAATAAATTAAAATTCATCAGTTGTATTTTCAAGATAGATCAAAATACTTGTTAATGCAAGAAAATACTTTGTACTCATGATTTTAAAAGCCAAGGTTGATGATAAATCCAAGGCTATAGAATGTTATCATCCTAAACATAAGCATTAAATAGTTAAGTTAATGTCTAATTAATAATGATGTTTTTCAAGATCCATAAGGCTTGTCTCTTAAAAGGGATACACTACATGAGATACAAATGTATCAAGATGAAATCCTTCCTAACATTGGAATGTATAAGTTTTTCATGGTGTAAAATAAAGAAATAAATAATAAAGTCCAAAATTTTCTCAAGAAATGGGTCATTTGACCAAGCACTTATCCATGTAGTTCACCAATTGTTTTGGTGCAAAATAAATATGGCACCTAGAAATTGTGGATGGATTTTCATGCATTGAACA
>JARHVA010000602.1:2935000-2940000 GCA_037957365.1 Torreya grandis
AGAAGACTATTTAAAAGGTACTTGGTAAAAATGGGTAAAGATACATGTAACCCCACAAAGGACTTCTACATCTGTACCCTTCACCTACTCGTATTTCACTATGTACTTGTTAGTGTGCAGATATTCCCAAAAGGCATATGGTAATGTTTCATGTCAAATGCATAACAATGAGATGGTAGTTCAAGGGAAACCCACGTAGCGAATGACAACTAGTGGTAAAATATAAAGAGGTAGTTAAAAAGTAGTTGAACAACATTTGAGGTCTTGTCAAAATAACTAAATATAAAAGTGGTTGTTAGAATTCATAATATGATCACATACCACCCCTATTAATATTCCAAAGATAGTTTACTCTCAGACACACACATGGATCTAGAAGAATCTTGCCATCAAATCCTAGATCTGAATCATTAGGTAGAATTCAAGATGCATAGATGTGATGCCACAATAAAATTAAAATACTATATCGACCACCCCAAGGGTGCATTAATTGTAAAGGGATTAATCCATTATAAATCCTTATTTTTCATTTTAATAAAGGGTGGACACATTTTATGAAATCTCATACTACCAAAGTTTTCCCTCTAAGATCACTCTTATTAACTGAACCTTGCATGTTAATAATAATTAAGTTCACCTCCCTCTTGGATTAATACACTCTATGTGTTATTCGTGTTTGTTGATCTTTGTTTGTGGGTAATGGTCACCCCTCTCATCAATTTCCATTACCAACACCTTTATGTGGAATTCAAAACATACTTTCAGGTCATGTTATGTGCACATACAGGTTTGTGTAGACATTATCTTTGGATCATTTGTCATCCCTCTCAGTATATGATACATTCATGTGCTTCTATATGAAACATTTATGCATTTAGGGTGTCCTCAGTGGAGTCTATTTGATAACATCTTATTTTCAAATATTTATAATGTGTCCATGGTAGTAGGGGAACTCACTCTATTCTTGGTGTATCACCTTTTATTTTTCAGTATATTCTTGCCTTCTCCCTCTCTTTTGCCTCTAAAATATTAGGTTTAAATTAGTATCAAATTTACCTTTCTACTATTTAGGTCTACACATTGGTCTTAAACTAGGTACACTTAGAATAGAAGGAGTTCAACTTACTCTGGAGGCTCATCCAAAGGAGCACAAGGGTCCCACACCTTGGAGATATTCCAATCATTATGGTGAAACAATCGATGGTCTGCATAAGTAGGTGAGAAATAACACTTCCTTGCCCAACGTTAAATACTTTCCATCCCTACGCAAGTAATTCACACTCTACACCCTACTTCAAAACCTCTTGCACCACAAACTATCCATGGGTCCACATTTATAATGACAACTATTTATGGTATGCCTGGTGGGAACAGGTTTAAAATTACACTGATAATTTAGTGATACTCTCAGCATTCCATGTGTTGAAGACAATCCATAGATCACCTAGTGATTCTGAATGTGAAATATATTAGTTTAAGAAGTATTAGTAACTAAAATATGTCTTTTCACCCTCTATTTCATGAAAATGCTACTACTATGCCTTCTCATTTCCCATATCAGTCTAAAAGTACTCTCAATTTCACCCCAAATTGGATAGGACCAATAGGGTGTCACCCTTCTCATAATGTTTGCCTCTCTTCCACCCAGTTCATCCCCTATGACAACCTACTTATGCTTATAATCAACATTGTTAACTTCTTAGTCAACCCTAACAAAACATTAGAGATATCTTATGAGACTTTGTGTAACAAATGAGGGAGGTTGGTGAAGAGCTAAAGTATAATAGATGGTAGAAAAGAGGTTACTTACCAAGCTTACATCCACCAATAGGAGATGAGGGAGCATCAAAGTTATGAGGAGGAGTGCTTGGCTAGGCTATTTGTAATTAAGGAAAAACATATACATCGACTGCATATACAAGCATAAGAAATTGGGTCCCAAAAACCCTCTTATATTCAAAGATCCAATCAAGGTAAACCCCATACACTTTCAAGCAAGCCTCCTAGCTTTAAAGTACCAAGCTTCAGAGTTCCCCCTCCTTTACAAGAGCCTACATCTATGCCAACTCAAGAACCCATCCTCCTCAACAGCCTCAAATGGAGTCAAGACATCTTTGTTAGACTCAACACTCTAACTTTAGGATACCTACCTTGGTCAAGAAAACTCCTACTATGCCAGTAGGAACCTCTTGCCCATGCACCATCTCCCTTTTCAAATGAGTTCCAATCATTTGGAGAATAGAAAAAGACTATGTAGATGAAGAAGAGAGTGCTTCAAGTGACAATGAGGAATAAATAATCATTGGCAACCCCCTTGTTCTACTAGGCCAAAATGATTAGGCTTGATAATGGAAGAAAATAAGTAAGATCAATCAAAGTAACATACCAATGAGTATATGGCCAAGGACAAAGAGGAATAAGATTCTTGTAATGAGGAGAGGCCAATTTATGCCATTCTACAATGTACCTAGGAGTCCAACCCAAATCTTCCTTGGGTAAATGAGTTACCTCTGTACTTAATGGAGAAGGACCTCAAGGGTGAATAAAGCCTTCAATGGAAATGTGTGCTTTAGGAGGAACACCCCAATCAACTTGAAATCAACATTTAGGTGCCAACAAGTGATGAGGAGATGCAGGATTTATTCAAAATCCTATGTGTAAGATATGACCCTTTGTAAGTAGACTGTAATCTAGCCAAGGTTGAGGAATGCATATTTATTAGATAATTTAGGGGGATGGAGGGAGGTAGCATATTAAATAAACCTTCTTAGGGGTTAGGTGATAATCTCTTAGACATATTTAATGATGGTTATAAACTCTTTGATGACATTGCATGTTTTTGTGTAACCCTCAAAGACATCACATGCTTGTTTTGGCCTCATCTTCTTAATGATCATATCAAAGATGAGGGGGAGGTTATAGTATCATGTGGACTCTAAGTTAATTTTCCCAAGAACCTTATAGGGGAGTTTTAAGAAGATATAATGGGCTCATATGAGCATCCTACCAAGTTCATGAGCTTCTTGAGCATCAAAGTCACACCCTCTGAGATTTCAAATGATCAACATGAGCCAAGAATGCAACTGGGTGTAGAAAGGTTAATGAATGATAAACTCAACTTCTAGGACATCTACCACCCCAATGAGAAACTTTTGCATGATTGGATGGAGTGGTTTATCATGAAGGGGCCCAATTTGACTAGCTTCTTCACATGATTATCAAAATAAGCCCAAGATCACCTCTTTCCTAGTAGATTAGTGTTAATCAGCCTTCATTTATCACATGTCAACATAATCATGTATAATGAAAGATACTTAAGATTTTTTTCTTCAACCCAAGTAATCTAAAACCCAATCTGTATATATTAAAGTATATTAGAGTAGTTTTATTTTCCCTAAATGCCTGATCACACATATGTATAGCTATAGTTGTTATTTTCCCTAAATGCCTGATCACACATATGTATAGCTATAGTTGTTATTTTCCCTAAGTGCATTCACACATATTCATTGTTTTTTGTTTTCCATGTCCTTATTAAGGAAAATTTTCAGTTCAATAGGTAATTTTAGTATCAAACACATAAAGGAAGGAAAAGTGAACAGTCATGTACAACAAAGGCAAGGTGAAAAAGTGCACACAATGTTAAGGTGGATCCTTACGTGAACATGATCTACACTTTCAAGGAAAGAATATAAGTTATCAACCTTCAATGACTCTCTACCCAATATATTGCTTCAAAGGCTATTGGGTTCCCACTTAACAAGCAAGTGGCTCATAGATGTCACTAGAAGTGTTATCCCTTTTTAGGTCAACCCCTTCCTACACAGAGCTCACAAGGCACTATGTAGTGGTTTTCATACTTATGTAGTGGCATATCCCTCATAAAAAAAGATCAAATGTAAATGCTCATTGAAGGTTCTTGAAGTTGGTGATTATCATAGATCTATATATCAGTTAAGTATCGATGATCATTGTGAAAAAATAAAGTTGCACACCATGTCGAAGTAATTCTACATTCTCATGTAGAATGTAGAATCAAAGGTGTGCATAAGTTATGTGCATAAGGTTCCAAGACTTAAAACTAATCACTACTCACTACATAGGTTCACATCTCTCAAGAACATTTTTAGAGTCATACTTTAGCATCCAGCCTTCAACAAGACTCCCATGCACACCTTGCATAAAATATATTAAAGTCTTTGATGTGTCTAAGTTCCTTGAAATAGGCCTACATGTTTATGCTTCCCATATGCACCCTCATTTAAAGAAATCAACATAGATCTACGAATTGACTAAGTGTCAATTTACATTCATAAAGAGATTTTAAAGTATGCCCCATGTAGATATTCTACATTGCACAAGATAAATGGCATGCAGATTCAAAGGCACAAACCTCTTAATCTTTAGATAATGTAGAGAGAGATGTGCAAGAATAAGTTCCATTCCACTTTTATTATCTCATAAATCTTAGGTTGTGATATATGTTTTTCACATGCTACTTCACATACTAATGTGAACACTAAGTACAAAAGGCTTGAGAAAACTATTTAAAGGGAACTTGGTGTAAAAGGGTAAAAATTCATGCACCCCTATAAAGTACCTCTACATATGTACCATTCACATACTTATATCTCTTAATGTGTAGAAATTCCCAAAAGTGTAAGGTAATGTTTTTTTTTATAGATGTGTAGTAATGATGTGATAGTTCAAGGGAGACCCATGTAGTGAATGACAAGTGGTGATGAAGTACAAAGAGGTAGTTGAAACGTAGTTGAGTGACATTCAAGGTATTTTTAGAATAAGTAAATGTAGAAGTAGATATCAAACATTGGAATATGATCACACACCACCCCTCTAACTATTCCAAAGATCTTTGACTCTCAGACATGCACGTGGATCCATAAGAATACTACCACCAACTCCTAGATCTGAATCATTAGGTAGAATTTAAGAAGAATGGATGCAATGCTACAATAAAATTAAAAGACTATATTTACCAC
>JARHVA010000602.1:2945000-2950000 GCA_037957365.1 Torreya grandis
ATGATTAAATTCCAATATCATACATGCATGATCTAATCAATTTATTCTAGACTCACATAGAATAAAGTCATCTTATATCATTCCAAACTATCATGGTACACTACCACTACCACAATAAGTACCCCTACTATTTGGGGTGGAGGGTAATGATTTTGAACCCTATTTTATTAGAATCATATCAAAATCACTCATTTATCTATCTTCCTCTTCCCAAACCATATGGATAAAAGGGTTAAAACACATAAATCATCATTCATAATCATAATCACTTCCTCATCATTTATCATTGTCCCTCATACCTTTATCATCAGCCTTTAGTATCCCTCATCATCCCTCATTATTTTTAATGACACTGTCATTGGTCCACATCATCCCTCATCATTCCTAATTAATCCCTCATCAACACTCATTTTCCCTCATCATCTCTAATAACTCCCTCATCATCTTTCACAATCCCTAATCATCCATAGTCATTCCCTCATCATCCCTTATCATCCCTAATCACCACTCCCTCATTCTATTAATCATCCCTAAGCACTCCATCAATGGCCTCATTATTCATAATCTCACATTGATTAACCCTCACCCTCACCATCCCTAATCACTCCTTCATTGTACATCAACATCCCTAATCACTTCCTCATTGACCCTTATCATCCTTCATCATCCCTAATCACTCCCTCATCAGCCCTCATCATCCCTAGTCATTTGTTCATTAGCCATCATTATCCTTGATGGTCCCTAATCACTCTATAATAATTCCTCATCATCCCTAATCACTCCCTCATCATTTTTAATCATTCCTAGTCACTCCATCATCGTCCATCATCATCCATCATCATCCCTAATCATACTTAATTACTCCCTCATCAGCTCTAATTTTCCATAATCATACCCTCATTGACCCTCATCATCCATAATCATCTGTAATCACTCCCTAGATGAGAAAACTATGAATGGAGCACATAATGTGAGTGTTAGGGATTCCTTACAAGTATAAGCTAAAATGAAAGTAATATTACCTAAAAAGAAGGACAAAAATGAGGATATCAGAGAAATAAATATGGAATTACTCAACACAAGGGATGATCAAACAAGGATATCTAGAAGGATAAATCTACAAATCATCTAGAGTAGGTAGTCCATGAGATTATAACTCAATGGGAATTCAAACACCAGTGAGCTAAAAAATACACATTTAACTAATCAATGCATTTAGTCCATATTTAAGTGTATGAATTTGATGAAGGAGGGCCCTTAAATTCATCTAAGATAGAGGTTACTTCAAAAAATGAACTTACCCAGTTAAAAATAATAAAGTTAAAATTTACTTCTACCGTATATTAATAATCATTCAATTTGGTGTCTCATCATGTAAAAATTCCCATCAATTTCAATGATAAATCAAAGAATCATTAGGTACCTATGCAAGGTTTATATATTATAATTTTAGTTCACAAGTATCTTTGGTATAATGCTTGAATACAGGGAGCTAAACCAAAATTAATGGAATCCATAATTTTTTATCTTAACTTTTCTCTATAGAGATGACTTGTTTACTAATCTTTACTTCTTAAAAGTTATTGAAATGATCATAAATATTTCATTATGATATGACATTTTAACTTTTTTGAATTAAAAACTCATGTCTCAAATTTAATATTTTTTCTTTTACGACATGCCAAATTTACTTGAGAATATTTGTCTCCATATTTTCACTACCAAAATTTTTTACCCTGGTAATTGTATTCACAATTCATTGTATTTATTAACAAGATTTTATTATTCTTATACTCAAATTTTTATGTTGCTTTTTATAGGTTTTTGTGTTTGGGTTTGAAATGAAGAATGAAGATATAATCAATTTTTTTTACCTTGCATGATGTGCACTCATAATTATTATAAACTTCATGAAAAATATAGAAAGAGAGGGTACTCCAATGTGTCTCTCAAATTTTTTAATGTAATACTAGAACACTTCTCAAAAATATTGGTAGCTTTGATACTCAATTATTCTTCTTTGTTCTTTTTATTTAGGTGTATTTTTAAAATTGGCCAAAAATCATTTGGTATTATGTTATTTGTATCCTATTCCTCCTAAAATTATTCTAAATATCATAAACCCAATTGATGAAAATATGGTTCTACAAGGCCCAATTAGGTAGGAGAGGAATGTAAAATTATAGGGTACATCTACTCAACTCAAATTTTTGTAGGGCTAGGAAGAATTTGTGCATTATTACTCATTAGAGTTTGAATATTTTTTGGTTTTCAACTATATCTCTAGGTCCCATTTCAATGTTTACATATTTAGATGAAGTGGATTTGAGAAACACATTACTAATTTTGATTCTAAGAAGAAATATTGTGACTTAGGGAAGAGATGACCTACTACCAGGTTGAAGGGTTTTAATCCAATAATGGAAAGCAAGCTAAGCATTGAATTGGTTTTATAACATTAAGAGAATGATGAAGATACAATAGTGGGAGAAAATCTATGGAAAAAACACAAACCCTCTTCCCATGGCAACTAAAAAATATTCCCTCTATAATATTATAGACATCTTTCTGAGTTTGTAGGTTTGGTTTAATTTGTCAGAATAATATGTTTACTAGAATTATGATTCTCACATATACTAATTCCACTATAGGGAAACCATATATTGTGAAGACTAAGACCAAAGAAATGAGTTATGAAAAATGTACTATATTTCTTGTAGGTTTCATGTTACCAAATTAGAAAGATATTAGTTAGAGAATGATTAATAATTATAAGGGATAATGAGGGCTAATGAAGGTGTGACTAGGGATGATGAGGGATGATGAGGTCTAATGATGGATTTATTAGGGATGATGAACATCTATGATAGTTTATTAAGGAATGACTGGGGAGTGAATAAGGATAATGAGTGATAAAGAGGTATGATGAGGGACAATGAGGGATGATGAGGGAGTGATTAGGGATGATTTAGGAAGATGAGAATCAATGAGGTTGTGATTAGGCACAATGAGTGCCAAAGATGTAATGGTTAAGGATTATTAGGGATGATGAGGTATGATTAAGGATGATGATGTATAATAAAGGAGTGATTAGGGATGATGAAAGACAATTAGGGTTAATGAGGGAGTGACTAGTGATGATAAGGGATGATGAGGGTCGATGAGGGAATGATTAGGGTTTATGAGGTATGATGGGGGTCAATAAGGGGGTGATTAAGGATGATGATGCATAGTGAGGTACAATGAAGGAGTGATTTTAGATGGTCATGGATGATGAGGATTGATGAGAGTGTAATTAGGGATAATGAGAACCATCGAGGGAGTGATTAAGAATGATTAGGGATGATGAGAGAGAGATTAGGGAAATTTAAGGATGTTTAGGGTTGATGGAGTTATTAAAGAAGATGAGGGATGATGAGGGATAATTAGGGTTAATTAGGGAGTGACTAGGGATGATGAAGACCAACGACAGTGTTAATACGAATGATGAGGGATAATGTAGGTCAATGGGAGAGGGATGAGGGATGATGATGAATGATGAAAGAGTGATTACTATGATGAATGATGATGATGAGTGACTATTTATATCTTTATCCCCTCTTTCCATATGTTTTGAGGAAAGGGAAATAACAATATGTGTGATTTTTATTTGAGACTGACAATTTATAGGGTTTAATAGCATTCCCCTCCACCCCAGATAGTAGAGGTGGTGTCCTATGTGAGTTTGTAGTGTTAGAAGATGAATATATTCTATTTGAGTTTGGAATAAATTAGTTGGTCCATGCATGTGTGATATTAGAATTTAAGCATGCATGAATTGACCCATCTATCTAACATTTATTTTGGAGTGAATGGTATATTTTTATGATGGTGCATGAATGGTGTTTTCATTCATTGTATTCAAAATGGAGTGTATTAGGGTGATTAGCTACATTTGTGTCTGGTATGAGTGATCGTATCATGACTACATGTATATGTCATGTTTGAGTGATTTCATACCTACATGTAGTATTAGGTATGCGGTATATTTAATGTATGGTTGAATGTATCATTACTATATATGTTGTAGGTTTCATGAACATGGTAGTCATTTATGTATATTGATAGACCCATTGATTAAAAAACCCATAAATTATTTAGGAACTCAGCCTAGATCTACATTTAATCCTTTTACATAATTATCCCTACTCATTCCTTTCTCTATATAGGTGATAATTCCCTCTCTCATTTCAAGATATGCCTTAATAAATTCCCCAAATTCTTTATCTATATAGGTGATAATTCCCCACTATCTTACTTTTCAAGCATCCCTTGATAATAACCCCTCTCCTTTATCCCTTGATTGAGTAAGGCCCACATATAATGATTTTAAAGTATGATAATGCCCCCACTCATTTCAAGATATGGCTCATGTATTCAATTAGGTATCAGGTATTCAAGATATGGATCATGTATGATAGATACAATAAGGATTAGATATGGGTATTCAAGATCAAGATATGGCTTCGGTACTCATTCATGTAGGGCATACTCAATTAGGTGGGGCATACTCAAGTAAGTAGGGAAATAAAGATAGATAGGTATGGAATACTCTAGTAGACAAAGTAGGTAGTGCATACTCAAGTATAATAATTTATTTATGGAATAATTAATATCAAGTTATGACTCAAGTATTTAGGTAGGGCATACTCAAGATAAATATATGGTTCTAGTATTCAATCAAGTATAACATGTATTCAAGTAGGTAAATCATGTAGGTATACTCAAGTAGTTAAATTAGGTAGGGCATACTGAAGTAAAAAAATGTAGGTATTGAATATTCAAGATCAATATATGTCTCATGTATTTAGGTAAGACATACTCATTGAGATCAAGATATGGCTCAATTATTAAATCAGGTAGGACATACTCAAGTATCGAAAGTAGGTAGGTAAAGTAGGAATGTAATCCTCAATGGTATGTGTGTGTGTGTGTGTGTGTGTATACATATACATATACAT
>JARHVA010000602.1:2957500-3020000 GCA_037957365.1 Torreya grandis
AGGAATCACCCATGAAAATGTAGAAGTTTATGTTTTATCTCTAACCCTCACATTTCGTCTTCACCGCTCATGGTTCTCCTACAATGTGTGGTAGAAGCTCAATCCATTTGCACTCTTAAGAATGGCAAGATTATCTTAAGGAATGCATCTTACCAATTATAAAATTAGGTCTTGGGGCATGACACATAGTTGAGGATGGGAATTAAAGTGTTCATACATTCATTTGGATATGTCCATGAAGATGGTTCATCAATTGGGCTAAGGAGTCAAAAGATATGCCTCCCACAACCCAACTTTTGGTCCTTTAAGAGAAATTATCTAGGATAGAAAAATAGTTTTCATGTTTCATTCATCCCAAGTGAGATTTAATCATCTAATGGGTTATTATAGGACTCACCCATGTAATTTTCATAACTAATGACTCATATATACCCCTCATAGTTATCATGTAATGTGCGATGAAATTTCAATCCATTTTCACTCTCAAGGACGAGAATATTCTCTTAAGGGATGCATCTAACCAACAGAAACTTTGGGTCATGGGGTATGAGAGAGAGTAAAGGGAGGAAATTCACACATTCATACACCATTTAGACATTTCTATGAAGATGGTTTATCAATTTGGCTAAGAGTCAGAAGTTATGCCTCCCACAAACTAAATTTTGGTCCTTTAAGAGATATTTGGCTATGAGATAAAACTCATTGCCATGTCTTTCTCATCCTAAGCGAGAGAAAATATTATAAGAGAGGCTTAAATGACTCACCCATGCAACTGTAGGAGTTGACATCTTATCTCTATCCCTCATTGTTCTCTTGAAATGTGCAACATACATTTGGTCCATTTGTACTCTCAAAGATGAGAAGATTATCTTAAGGGATGTGTTTGAATGACTAAAAATTTTAGTTGTATGGAATGATGGAAATAATATGGTGGACATTCCACTATTCATATACCCATTTGGACACATCTACATAGACATTTGTTTGATTGGATAATGAATCAGAAGATATACCTCCCACATACCAATTATTGGTCTCTTAAGAGACATTTGGCTGTGAAAGAAAACTTTCCACCATGTCTCACTAATTTTGAGTGTCATGAAATCCTCTAGGGGATGTTAAAATACTCTCATTCAAATATAATATCTGATGAATCATCCCCACCACTCATGGATCTTCTACAACATGCGGTAAAAGTTTGATTTATTTGCACTCTCAAAGATGAGAAGATTACCTTAAGGGATATGTCTAACTGGATGAAATTTTGATCTCAGGGCATGAAAAAGAGTGGAGGGGGGATATTACAACATTCATACATTCATTCATATGTTTCTATGAATAAGGGACACATCCAATCGATTACAATTTTTAGTCTTAGGGAATGATAGAGAGTGGAGGGTAGCCATTGTAATATAGATACACTCATTTGGATTCATCTACATATAAGGTTCATCAATTGGGATAATGATTTAGAATATACACCTCCCACATACCAAATTTTGGTCTCGTAAGAGACATTTGGTTTCAAGATAAAACTTTTTACCATGTCTGGTTCATCTCAAGTGCCACAAAATCCTTTGGTAGATTTTCTTAAGGTATACATTTGATCGACTACAAATTTCCATACCTAGGCATGATGAAGAGTAGAGGGTAGAAATTTTAGTATTTATATACCCATCTAGATGCATATACATATATGTTTCATCTATTATACTAAAAATTTATAAGGTACACCTCTCATAGACCAAGTTTTTGTCTCTTATGAGACATTTACCTAGGAGAAAAAACTTACCATTGTGTCTCACTCATCTTGAGTTCCATAAAATCCATTGGGGGTGTTAAAATGAATCACTCGTGAAACTATAGGATTTTATGTCTCATATCCACCCTTCATAATTATTTTAAATGTGTGTTAAATGTTTGTTTAGTTTTTCTACTTTGGGATGAGAAGATTCTCTTAAGGGATAAATATAACCAATTGTAAATTTCAATCCTAGGGCCTGATGAAAAGTAAAGGGAGAATTATAGTGTTAAAACTCCCATCCAGATGCATCCACATAGATGCTTCATTGATTGGGTTAATGAGTCAAAAGATACACCTCCCACATACAAACTTTTGGTCCCTTAAGAGATATTTAGTTGTGAGAGAAAACCCATTGTCATGTCTCACTCATCCTAAGAAAGAGTTAATGCTTTGAGGGGTGTTAATATGACTCACCTATGTAAATATAGGTTATAAATTATTGTATCTACCCCTTATGACTCTCTTTTATCATGCACTCAAAGTTAACTTAGTTTTCCCACTCATGGCCAAGAAGATTCTATTAAAGGGTATGTTCAACCAACTACAAAATTCCATATTGGGGCATTAATAGAGAGCATAAGGTGTCTATTCCAACATTTTTATACATACACACGCACACACATAAGTGTGTGTGTGTGTGTGTGTGTGTGTGTCCACAAAGATGGTTCATCAATTGGGATAGTGAGTCACAAGATATGCCTCCTGCAAACCAATTTTTGGTCTCTTAAGAGACATTTTATTGTGAGAGAAAACTCACCATCATGTCTCACTCATAATGAACTATGGATAATCATATGAGGGTGTTAATATAATCATCCCATTCAATTTTAGGAACTTATGGATACTATCTACCCCTCATGACTCTCCTACAATGCATGCCTAAAGTTTTCTTAGTTTTCCCACTTAGGGATGAGAAACTTATCTTAAGGGATACATCCAAACAAACTATAACTTTTGGTCTTGGGCATTAATGAAGAGTGTCCATTTTAGCATTATAAAATATATCTATATGTGATTGAGCATATGATTCATAGATTGGTCTCATGAGTTACAATATATGCCTCCAATAAACTAACTTTTGGTCCCTTAAGAGACATTTGGTTACGAGAAAAAAATCACCATCATGTCTCATTATTCTCAAGTGATAAAACCTCTTAAGGACATATTAAGAGGACTCACCCATGAAAATATAGGAGATTATGAATCATCTCTACCCATCACTACTCTCATGTAATGCATGCTCGAAGTTCACTCAATTTTCTCACTCAGGGATAAAAAGCTTCTCTTAAGGGATGCATCCAACCAAATGTCAATTTCAGTCCTAGGGCTTGATAGAAAGTAAAGAGGGGATATTTTATAATTAAAACACCCATCCAAATGTATCTAAATAAATGGTTCATTGATTGGGCTAGTGGATCACAATATATGCCTCCTACAAACCAAATTTTGGTCCCTTAAGAGACATTTTGCTATGAGTAAAACTCACTACCATGCCTCATTTATTCCAAGTGGGAAAGAATCTTCGAGGATCCATTAAAAGTACTTACCTATGTAATTGTAGGTTTTTATATCTCATCTCTACCCCTCATTACTCTCATTCAATGGTACCTAAAGTTCACTCAGTTTTCCCACTCAATGATAAGAATATTCTCTTAAGGGATGCATTCAACAAATTATAACTTTCAGTCCCAGGGCCTGATGAAGAGAAGAGGTGGCCGTTATATCATTAAAAGACCCAATTAGATGCATATGAATTGATTATTAATTGAATAGGATAGTGAGTCAAAATATATGCCTCCCATAAACAACCTTTTGGTCCCTCAAGATACATTTATATGCAAGACAAAACTCATTGGCATGTCTCTCTCACCTTGAGTGGGAAAGAATCCTCTAGGATATTTAAGAAGATGTGATGCCCATGAAATAGTAGGAGATGATAGCTCATATCTACCCCTCATGACTCTCTTGTAATGCATTCATAAAGTTGAATTATTTTTCCCACTAAAAGACAAAAATATTCTCTTAAGGGATGCGTTTGACCAACTACAACTTTTGGCCCTAGGGACTGATCGAGAGTAGAAGGGGGAAATAATAACATTAAAACTCCTATATAGATGTGTTTGAGTATATTATTCATATGTTGGTATAGTGATTCATAAGATACACTTCATACTTTGGTCCATTAAGAGACATTTGGATGTGAGAGAAGACTCATTGCCATGTCTCACTCATCTCGAGTGGGAAAGAATCCTCTAGGAGATATTAACAAGACTCACTTGTGAAAATATAAGATCTGAAGGATTATCTATAACCCTCATAAATATCATATAATGTGTGCTTGAATCTCCCTTAGTTTTTCCACTTAGGGACAAGAAGCTTCTCTTAATGAATGCATCTAACTAACTATAAATTTTAGTCCCAGAGCCTAATAGAGAGTAGAATGGGAACATTCTAATGTTAAAATACCTATTTGGATGCATCTACGTAGACGGTTCATCAATTTGGAAAATGAGTCATAAGATACACCTCCCATATAATAACTTTTGGTCCCTTAAGATAAATTTACTATGAGAGAAAACTCACTGCCATGACTCATTCATATCAAGATGGGAGGAATCCTCTAGGGGGTGTTAAGAGGATTAACCAATGAAACTATAGGTTAATTGACATTTCTAAGATGGATATATAAAGAAAGTAAGATGATAGTTAGTTATTATTTATTAATGGATGTTATTTATATTCACAGGTTATGAAAACACGATATGTCTAATTGTGACAAAATGTCTTTCTAATTTATTTCTTTGGTTCTCTCTACATAAAACTCTATGATAATGATCATTTTTAGAAATTAGTATAATTTCATTCATTCTTTTTTTTTTTAATGAAATCTATGATAATGCTAAGAAAACATCACATAGATAAACAATCATCACATAGATGTGCAAAACAAAATGACTTCACTTTACTCATTATAACATCAGTACATCAGTTTCATTAAAGTTAAACATTTGAACTATCTGTGAACATGTTCAAAAAATAATAATGACATATTTAAGATGTAAATATGTATACACAAATTATAATAATGTTTGATTCACATTTAAATATGTCAAATAGTATATATGTGTATGCAAATTATTTCATAATGACATAAAAAATAGGACATATATCAAGATAAAATCTAAACCATAACATCTACATATGCAAAATGTGCCATATATTTATACAATGTGGGCCATATCAACAAACAAAATATATTATGCCTACTACACCCCTAGCACAATAACTAGCTTTCTTACTCATCATTGCCTTTAAAAAAATTATGTTTCCTCGCCATAAATGTATAAGTAGGGCTATTGCATGACTCATTATAGGATAAACTCTCCTCTCAGCATGTGAAGAATTAAATATCTCTTCTATTCGTATGATGTGGGCCATATAAACATACAAAATATATTATGCCTACTACACCCCTAACACAACAACTAGCTTTCTTACTCATCATTTCCTCCCAAAAAATTATGTTTCCTCAGCATAAATGTATAAGTAGGGCTGTTGCATGGCCCATTATAGGAGAAACTCTCCTCTCAGCATGTGAAGAATTAAATTTCTCTTCTACAACCTCATAAAATTGTGTCATATGAACAACATATGAAATATAAATTTTAATTCATTAAAATGATATATTAAAATGATATAGTTGCCATGAACAAAAAATTTAAACAAGGTTATTCTAGACTCATTGTATGCCACCTAAACTGCTATCCTATGCTACGTGACCATGAATATATTATCATATGTAGCATATATATGTAGTTAATTCTAGATTTTAAATAAATATAAACATGACATAGAGTATCATTTCTTAAATCTAAAAATAAATTATTGTGTTCTCACCAATCTATGTCTCTAAATTAGGTGTTGCGGGAAAGATAGTGGATCTTAGGATGAAACCATAACATCAATCAAATGTTGTTATGTTTCATGTGGGGTACCCATAGGTTCTCTCATCATCTATAAAACCAACAAATGATAGAGGTCAATTATGAATCAAATGAAACTAAACCTAATCTAAGATAAATCAAAACTAATATTGTTCCTTTTGTACATAAAGAGAAAGTGAGAGAGGGATAGAAAGAGAGAGAAATTATTCCTTCATGTACAGAAAATATGGTGTATAAAAATATTTAAACAATAATATTTAGTTTAGCATCTACATATTCATAAATGGATAAATAACTATAAGATACATACATACAACTTTGCATGAACTAGATAAAGACTAATGAAGTAGTGAGTCAACATTTTCACATTTCCTTCCTTATCCTCATATTTGTTATTATTAATTTATTTTCTAAACAATAGGATGCTTGAACAATATTATTAACTAAAGAAGAGGATGCTCATATTTTAATTTATTTTCTAAACAATAGGATGCTTGAACAATATTATTAACTAAAGAAGAGGATGCTCATATTTTAATTTATTTTCTAAACAAGAGGATTCTTAACAATATTTCCTTTCTTTATGCATTTAGAGTCCTTTTTTATTGACCACATTTTGTTGGCATTAGTCACATACCTTGACAAGTCACTTTAAAAAGGCATGATCATAATTCCATTTGGAAATTAAAGACTTATGAAAGTTGTTATTTAATCAAAGGTGTTTGGCTTTCTTTTTAGAAATATTATAAGCTTGATAGTTAGTTTGAGAGATATATTTAGTCGTTACATACGTAACGAGAAATAAACCATCTAATGTTTTCTAATTACTTATTCAAAAAATATAAGTTTTAAGAAGGGGATATAAGAATTCACACATATAACATTTGAACATTGGTAATTCCTACTCTATTATTTTTAAAAAACATCATAATAGTATATTACATTTTACCCCATGTTATATCTATATCTCTTTTAGTCACTTTTATAGTATCTCTTCTCATATGGTACATTTTATAATATTATACAATGACATAGATAATGTCTCAATACATTAAAATATAAAGGGACATGTATCTTAACTATGTCATTTTACCATATGTTATATCTCTATATCTTCTGGTCACTTTTCTACTATCTCTTCTCGTATGGTTTATTTCATAATATTTAATGATGACATATATAATGTCTCTATATATTTTAATATAAAGGGGCATGTATAGTACATATTTCCACTCTTCATCTAGATAGTTACATCATGTTGTAAATCATTGTGTTATGTTAAACATGAATACAGTTAGCACCACCCTATTTTTTACATATGTGTCATTAGTAAGGATGATATGACATGATTAGTGTTGTTGAGGTATATGAGAAAACCCATTTAAACCATATGAAGTATCCTCCTACAACCATTTTATTTATTTATTTTTTTTTATTTTTTAAAAAAAGGGGTAAAAACTTTATTGAAAAAACCGGAAAAAGAACATACAGTAGCGGGCCGAAGCCACAGCAAAACACAAAAAACCAAAACGGCACTAGGCTGACACACTACCCAGCAACAAGTCCGTCCAGCCTGAGAATTCTATCCAGGTCCCTACTCACCTCCTCTGGCAACATCGCCCTATCCTCCACTCTGTGTCCATCCTCATTCGCCGAAGCCCACTTGGCCAAACAATCGGCCGCTCCATTCCACTCTCTCGGAATATGAGAGAAAGAAACGGAATCCATAATCATAACAATCTGAAGAATCTGCTGCACCACCAATGATAGCTACCAATTAACATCATCAATTTTCCTCTCCCGGATTAGATTAATCAGAATTTGCGAGTCAGCCTCGCACTCCACCTTGCGCCACCCAAGCTCGTACGCCCTTCTGAGAGCTTGCAGAATAGCCACACCCTCCATCATATTCACCGTCTGGACACCCATATGAGCAGCTAAAATAAAGACCACAGCACCTAAGTGGTCCCTGCCAATTCCACCAATCCCAGCCGGGCCCGGACATCCCCTGGCCGAGCCATCCGTATTGAGTTTCAAATATCCATCAGGAGGAGGGGTCCAACTCCCATTCCTCTGCATTTTGCTTCTGCACCCATTCCAACGTCTAACACAAGCCACGGCTGGAGAAATAGCCCGAAAGCCAAGCCTAGTCACGAAATCAGCATCCCCCTGCGCCAAGGGAAGAGCAATTTCACTCTTTGCTTCCACCGTCTCCTGCAACATGCTAGTAATTCTACCCCACACCTGGTGAATTGCTGACCGTTCCCCTGAGAAAATCCTTCTGTTGCGCTCCAGCCAGACCTGCCATAATAAAAAAATGGGGCCCGCATACCACGCCTCCTGAAGAAAAGGCGCAGCATGAGGCGGCTTGCCCAACCTATCCCAAAACTCGGCCACGGAAGAGATGTGCAAACACTGACACTTCCAGGCATCCCACCAAGCATGCCACAGCCGGAGTGTGAAGGGGCAATTAAAAAACAAGTGGGGAGAGTCCTCCTCCGCTCCCTGACAAAGAACGCACCAAGAGGGACCAGCAAATCCCCTACGTCTAATGTTCTCCCAAGTCAAGCATCGGTTCCAGGTCAAGGTCCAAGTAAAAAACTTGCACTTCGGCCAAGAAATGCCATTCCACACTTTTTTCCACCACGTCACCTCGCCCCCTTCGCCCCATTTCTGCATAATCAGCTCTTGATAACCAGCAGCAACCGTGTACTTCCCTTTGGGGTGAGGCACCCATGCCAACAAATCTTTACCCCTCAAGGCGCAACAGGTACGGCCAGCCAAGATCCTCTGAAGCTCAGCGCACTCCTCCTGCATATCCCGAATCGGCCACTCCGTCTGCTCTCTCCATCTAGCCTCCCACAACTGGTCCTGAGTCAGGATAGTCTTGTAGTCGCCTACCATACTCCACCCAGCCTCATGAAATTGTTGAGCCAGGCCTTCCAAATGTGGGTACTGGTTCAGTAGGGGTGGAAACCCATCCCAAGAATCATACCAAAATTGCGCTTCTTTACCCTCCCTGCAAATCTAGAACAGGCCTCTCTTAATCAACTCAGCACCTTTTTTGAGAGTATTCCATATAACCGAACCATTCCCAACTAAGCTAAGCCTGGGGATCTCACTCGCGGGGGTCCCAGCACCGTACTTAAAAGCAACAATCTTAGCCCAAATGCTGTTCTGTTCCACGCACCATCGCCAATAAAGCTTGGCAGCCAAGGCCGTCCCAGTCAAAGTGGACTGCCTCAGACCCAAACCACCAAGCCTCTTAGGTCTGCAAACAACTTCCCAACGAATCAAACTCCATTTTGTCAAAGTTAAGTTCCCGGACCATAAGAAATGTTTTGCCAAGGAGTCAAGATCCTGAACAAAGCCCATAGGCGCCACCTGAAGCATACACCTGTAAATGGGAAGCGCCTGCACCACCGCCTGAATCAGCTGGACACGCCCCGCAAATGACAGCCAACGGTTGGTCCAATGGTTCACCTTGGTCCTGAAGCTATCAAGAATACCTTGCCACGAGTCCTTGGACTGCCGCCCCACAGATATCGGCATGCCAAGATAGAGAACTGGAAGACAACCAATCTGAAAACGCAGCGTGTCAGCCACCCTTCTCTGAATAGGAGGTGGAGTGTTGAAGAAGAAAATCGAGGACTTATTCTCATTAATAACCTGACCCGTTGCCTCCAAATAGGCATCCAAACTCCTGCGGATGTTGGCTGCCTCCCTCATGCTGGCCGTACCCATCAAGGCCACATCATCCACAAATTGAAGGTGAGAAAGAACCGGAAGATTTCCTCCCCACCTCCACCCCTGAATAACCCCCTCTCCCGTCTTCTTTCTGATTAACCTTCCAAGACCTTCAGCGAGAAGAAGGAAGAGATATGGAGATAAAGGATCCCCTTGCCGCAGCCCTCTCGAAGCACCAAAAAGCTGTGAGTTCTCTCCATTCATCAAAACAGAGAATGAGATCGAGCTCACACAACTCATGACCCATCTAATCCACTCCTCTCCGAAACCAAAGGCAACCAAGACCTTCCGAAGAAAGGACCATCGGACCCTATCATATGCCTTAGACATATCCAGCTTCATAAACATGGCCTTCTCCTTAGAGTGAGACATGGAGTGAATCGCCTCAGTAGCCACCACAATCCCGTCAAGAATCTGACGCCCCTCCACAAATCCGCTTTGCTCCTCCGAGATCAACGCCCCCAGCCACTTTTTCAATCTTTCTGCTATCAGCTTGGAAATAATCTTGTATATAACATTGCAGAGGGAAATCGGCCTATAATGGTCCAGGTGATCAGCGTCTTCCCTCTTGGGAATGAGTGCCAGAAAGGTCGAGTTCAAAGCACGAAGCATCTGTTTGCTGGTATGGGACTCTTGAACCACAGCCAAGAGATCACCTTTGATGATTTCCCAAAATTCCTGATAAAATTCAATTGGAAACCCATCTGGGCCTGGAGCCTTACCATTCTTCATCATAAAAACAATCTTTTTAAGCTCCTCAAGGTTGATAGGTTGCATCATTTGGCTCATCATCTCTCCAGAAACCAGCTTCGAAATACAAGACAGGATCTGCTCTTCAGCATCAATACTCCCCGGGCCAGCTTCCCTGAACATAGAAGCAAAGTACTGGACAGCTTCTTCACACATGGCTCTTGTGGACGAAAGAGTCTCCCCGCTGCTCGAGACCAAAGACACAATTCTATTACTATGCTGCCGAGCTTTGACCGAGTGGAAGAAGAAGGCCGTGTTCCTGTCTCCCTCTTGCAACCACTCAATACGCGCTTTCTGCTTCCAAAACACCTCCTCTCTCAGCTCCCACTCTTCCACCTTCTTAGCAGCCCTAGCTTCTTCATTCAGTAAGAATTCCGACAAACCTTCCTCCCGAATAAGTCTGGTGATCAAATTCAGCTCCTCCTGCGCCTCTTTCTTTTCCCGAAAAATATTTCCGAAGTGCAAAACATTCCACTTTTTAAGTTGATATTTCACGTGCTGGAGGAGTTTAGCAAAGGTGTACATTGCTGTCCCTGTCATTGGTCTCCCCCCTTTCCACCAACTAACAACCTGATCATATAAACCCTGATCTCTGAGCCACATTAATTGAAATCTAAAAGTCGGTTTCCGCTGCCAACGATTGGAAACAATGTGAAGTCTGATAGGCCAATGATCTGAGCATCTCCAATCCAGGATATCAAAATTCAGAGACCATGATCCATCCATCCAGTAGCAAGATATCAAAAATCTGTCAATGCGTTCAGCAATGAATTGATCCCCCACCCTCCTATTATTCCAAGTGAACCGCCCATTGCTAGGCTTGAGATCAACCAGGTTGTGCTCCAAAATCTTGTCCCGAAGCAGATAAGACGATGGTTCTAGTCTGGTATTACCTCCCATTTTTTCAGATAGTTCCATTATAGCATTGAAGTCACCTACCATAATCCAAGGTAGAAAGGGAAAATTACTTCTAACTAAGTGAATATTATCCCAAGCCTGCATCTTACCTTGTAGATCAGTGGGCGCGTAGATATTGGTCAAGAGAATGTACTCCCCAGATTCACTACATACAGCAACCAAAGAGAGTGAATGTCTGAAAGCTGTCCATGAAACCGGCTGAACCTTATGTGGATTCCATAGACATGCCACGCCTCCAGCTGTACCTTGTGCCCCAACGCACTGACACAAACCACTCCTCCATAGCCAAGGGGCCAGGGTCATCATGAACTCCACTGAGACCTTTGTCTCTTGCAAAAAAAGAATATCAGGACACTGAGTCTTAATCAACTCCCGAACCGCTTTTTGTCGGGGGCCGCTGTTCAAGCCCCTCACATTCCAAGATATAATTATCATTTTGATGTTGGCAAAAAGTGGGAGTCCAAGGTCTTGACCGCACCTGACTCCACCAGATTCTCACCAATCATCTTCATTCTTTCTGTATCTTTTCTTCTTCCCACTTTCCCAGCTTTTTCCAAAGCTGGTTTTTTCCCTTCTTTCTGTAAAATTCCCAAATGAGGAGATGCTTTACCTTTCTTCTCAGCCTCAGGGGTCTCCACTTAAACCTGAGGAGTTAAAGCTTCAATTTCTGCACTTTTACCAGTACTGGATTCCACAATTTGCTGCTCTCCCTCCTGTTCTTCCATAATCATAGGAAGCATAGCCTCCTCAGGGGGCGCTTCTCTTTCCATAGCCTCATCATTTACAGCTCCTGAGCCACCCACTACTCGCCCTCCATTAAATATATCCATTCCTTCCTCATGCTGTCCCAACTCTCCCAACACCCCAAACCTGTTAATCGAATCCTCCTCCGAGCGGTCCGTTAAGGTTCTCTTCAGCCCTCTATTTCGCCCTTTAGACTTGACCTTTGTAAATCCTTCGGGGTCATTACCAGCACTCGTACCAGGTCCAGTTCTCCTTCCTTTATCCGCCCCAGGATTGTTATTTGGAGGAGATTGTGTCGAATACTGCTGGCCATTCCCTTTCGCCTTCGGACAGCGCCTTACCAAATGCCCATACTCATGACATAGGCGGCATCTAAATGGTAGCGTCTCATAATCCAGCTGCTGGACCCATGAGTATGAACCCATACACAACTCAATTGCATCCGGTAACGGCCTGCTTAAATCTATTTCAACACACACTCGAGCAAAGGTCAAGATTTTCCTACTTATAGTCTGTGTGGAGGAGCCCACTGGTTTACCCAACAATGAAGCAATCAATTGGAGAACATCCTCCCGGCAACATTCTATAGGCAATCTGGGCATCCTTACCCAAACAGGAACTTTATTGGGCAATTCTTCAGTGGGATTGAAGCCAGCATGCCATGGCTTGACAAAGAGACCTGCCTGATTGTAGAAGTAAGGACCACTCTCAAATACTCTGTTCCTGTCAGCTAAGCAAACAAAAGTAACCATAAAGAAGTTATTAGCCAACAGTGTTAACTCCATCTCTCCTTCTGGTTCCCACACCCATCTGGCCCAGCTTTCCAAAAATGGAAGAGACACACGCAGGCCCAAAAATTTGCAGTAAAGTGAATGAGTGGAGAAATACTCCACATCTTCAGCAATCAATTCAAAAGGAATCACAAGTTTTGGCCTGTCCTGGCAGCGTTCTAGGCATCCATTTACCTTGGAGATTCTCTGACCTCCCACCGTAGCAGTTGCAGATGTTTCAGGATTCTGGTTAATCCCCAGATGAGGATCAACTCTCAGATCCTCCCCCTGTCGTCCCTTCCCCACAGCCTCCCTGTAGCTCATGTCTGGTCTGGCCTGGGTTGGCCCCTGCAACGCCATTCTCCCTGTTCCTGAGTTCAACCGTTTTCCTTGTTTTAAACTGTAATGCCTTCCCTTACTGATGCGCCCACTCCTTTCCAGCCGTCCACAGTCCCACGCAGCACTCTTCCAGTCCAATACAGGCTAGGGCCCGATGCCCTAGCTCGGCTCAGCAAGTGCAAGAACGCCCGCGCGCGCAGCCATTTTTTCAGCATATCATATCCATACCTACAACCATTTTATTGAGACTTAATTTTTTTACTCATCTTTGAGACAAGAAGATGAAGAATCCTATCAACTTGGGAGAGAACACCATTTTCTAACACCAACTCAAAATATTCTAAGGAAAAACTAGCCAAGTATATATCATATCATTACTTACTATACAAAAGTGGCACCATTATTGAGTGGTAGAAGTAATAATGAGATAGACAAGAAGTTAATCCCTATGTCTTATTTCCCATACCTTGAATTCAAGCCAATCCCATCTAAATTCCCTTTAACAAGTGCACTCAACAAAATAGCCATCACATAAAAATATTGTATGCTTAGATAACATTGTTCACTTTGGAAGGATCTTCTTGTATTTTCCTAGAAACATATTCTCGAAGGTATCTCAATGTTTAAGAATATTTTCTATTGTGTCACCTTTGTATAAAATATTCATCACAAATTTAATTCTTTCTAACATTCTCTTATATGATAATTTTGAATTTCATTTCTCAATGTTTGGCATAGCCAATTGCATTTCTTTAGTCCAAAACCACATATATGCATATATTATGGGAATCATTAGTTACATTAACCATGAATATGTAAAAACATTAAGTCTTGATGATAAATATGATGCCTATCATTATGAAATTGTTCTTTTGGAGCTGTTAATGGGTAGGAAAATTGTGGATAATGGCTCAAATTTGATTTAGCTGATTCTATTTAGAGCAAACAAAAACATGATTATGTAAATTTTTGATACAAAATCTACTATAACATGTAAGGATATTTACATTGTAAGATAAGTCTTCTAGATGATCTTACTTTGAACCAATAAGTGAACTTCTAATTGACTAACCATACACAAATTTTCTAGATGGCTAAAACTAAGCAAGTTCCTAATATCATAATGAACCAACCAATCAGTAATAACAACTACAATAAGTATTTTAAAGATGAATATGTGGATATCAAGCATAGAGATGTGAGTGGTAGCACAATAAACACTATAGGGGATTTTTTTCTGATCAAATTACATCAAATCAAGCTTTTGTTGATATAATTTTTGTTACATTAAATTGAGAGCATCTTATGTAGTTGAGAATGAGATATATAATTTAGCAACATTTTGACTATCAGCATTATTGGAATCATAGTTTTTTTGTTGTTATCAATCTAATATCATCATGACCTATCTAATATTTATTTTGGTTTAAGACAAGAATATGAGATAGCAATGTCAGTGAATAAAGAAACATTTGCATAATTTTAAGTGAAGATTAAATGCAAAATCTTAGAGATAAAAGAGTTACAAGATGAAATTTTAGATGGAATATATTGTTATGTATTACTATCTAGAGATGTTGAATAAAATTTAAATATCATAGACATGCACAAATGTAGGTCTAGTCTCCACAAATATAGATCGTGTATGTCGCACTTGAATAGGAAGTCTAGTACACTTCCTCTCACATGATGTGAAATAATATATAAGAATTGTAGGATGACTACTAGCTATGCCACTACTATTAGGAGGGACACTAGAACCAATACCACAAGCACCAATAATAGGAGGGACACTACTAGATGTCCCACCACCTGGAGCCTATATAGAAGTCCTCAATGTATGTATCCCATGGTTTATCATAACCTATGTGAGACTAGTAACTACCTCAAGGGTCGCCATATATGTGGTATGATACAAAATTTTAGGGATATAAGCATGTGTTATTATCATTGTATTTCTCTAAACTCAGTTTGAGTAGTTTCTGTCCCTCCTGGCACATTGTCTATCAAATGAACGCCCACCTCCCCTACCTTGGGAGGCCTTCATGTCAAAATAATTAATGATTTATTGCAACACAAATCCACAATAATTTTTTATTAAAAAGTATAATATAACCTCATTATTATTACATGGAGGATCATCAAGCATGAACACACCAATCAATGCTAATATGTTTGCAAATCATTGGTGGTGGTTGGTTGGTTGGTTCTAGGATTAAGGAAAAAATCACACACATCTTATTTTTTTATTTTTTTATCATCCACATATGATAATTTATCAGAATAATATTATTTCCAAACCTCTTTTTTAAGTAACATTGCACCAAGTTGTGATGTGACTTTTCTCACTTCATTAAACACAGCCTCCAATGTTCTTGCAAGTGAATTGTGTCTAATATAACTTGAGGAGTGACACAAAATATTGATGATAATTTAAAATTGTTGTTGTTTTGAATTATATTATTCATACAATTTAGATTATTATTCTATGAAGTCAAACTATTGAGAGTTTTGATCACGGTTTTGTTCTACATTTTCTTTAGACATTGGGTCCATTGAATTCTGTACCTAGATTATAAAAATAAAAAAAATTGAAGCAATGTGAGAAATTTCAATGAAAATTTAATTTCAAAACTTATGCAAAAAAACATATAAATTAAAACCCCAAAATTAAAATTTAACAATCAATATACTTGAGATCATGATCAAAATGTTGAATCACGTTGATAGGATGCAAAGACAAATCATGCATGTCCTTTTCAAAATGTGATAGCTCCTTCAAGGAAAGAAAATGAAATGCATCTTTGAGCAAAGGTAAGAAAATAATGGTGAAAATAAAAAGGGTATACACCCTTTTAGAACCACAAAGGGTATACACCCTTTTACCTTGGTACCATACCAAGGCACAATTTTTTTTAAAAGGTTGTACGTGCTTTTCAGAAGGGCATACACCTTTTTTTTAAAAAACTTTCCCTCCCCATGATTATCACCTTTTTCATCCCGTAACTTTGTGCATCTACCTAGATAATGGTATTGTCTCCTCATGCAACATAAAAGATTACATATATTGAATTTATATGTAAATGAATCGTGACCTTTTAAATACAAATACAATTGAAATTTAACATGCTAAATATATAAGATACCTGCATATTTTTACATGATGTCTACACACCAAATGTATGTGCAAGAAACTCATCACTAAAAATTATAGAATTTAGGCCCTTAGAAGCACCACCATCATCATCTAAAGCTCCAATGCATAAAGCACCACATGATCTACAAGAGTGTAGTCAAGTAGGCACACTAGATGGAATATCCCAATTCCCACCCTCTCCAACATTAGTCTTAGAAAGCTTACTCATATGTTGAAAAATTATACCAGTAAGAACACCAAGTGCATGCAAAGTTTCATCCTTGTCGACCTCCTTCACTGTGAAGGGGATCTCAAGATTAAGTGGATTTTAGGTAGGGACTCTTGTAGATTGATTAGGCACATAATGTGTACTTGGTCTATCCTTTATAAAGCCTTTCCTTTGGCCCTAAAACTCTTAGTAGTATTTATAATTGAGGATAAACTCATAATAGAATTTTCTTAAAAAATACAATAGAACCTTGTAGTTATTACAAGGTGGGTAATAAAAAACCATCTGCCATTGGTCCTAATAATTTATTATTATAAAATTATGCTAGCATCGATGGATTATGAACCATTTTGTTGATAATGGAAAAGGTATAATGGTTGATGGATTAATGAATAAGACACACATTTGGTTTTTGTTATTTATTCATCCTTCACCTCATGTGCTAATAATTTTTCAGCATAGTAAGCCCTACATCTATCCCTATATGATGCCTATCTATCAATTTGACTCATTATCGAGTCAACTTGGCCTACTAGTAATTCTAGAGTATAAGACAAATATTTATAGTTGGTGTTGGTAGAATTGGGGTCCTTCATTCTCCTAATTGTCTCTAAAATTTGTATTTGTTCTTGACTATGTGTGTTGACAAATCCTCCTCACTACTTGGGGGGTCTTGTGAAATTTTAGGAGGGTTAGGAGGGTTAGGAGGAGGGATAAAATCTTATTGTCTTCCACCTCAATGAGTTGTTCAAATAAAAAATTGATTTTAACAATAAAATAATGCTAATAAAAAATAATTGCTAAAATTTGATGTTAACAAGTTTTTATTTTATTTGCTTACCTCCCTCCATAATGACATTATCAATTCATTGAGGTAACAAGCAATGGCATTGTGTTTTCTCCTCCTAACAACAAAACACAATCACGGTAGGGAAAAGATGAGACACCAATACAAAGCAAAATAAAATTGGTTCGGAAATTGATCATGTTTTTTTGTTTTTATGTCTACTATAAGAAAAGCATATGAATTTATCACACTATAATAATTGTGCATGTGTTTCTTATAGTTAATAACATGTACACTTTTATTATAATTTATAATGCATATGCATTATGGCTTGATAATTACCAATCCTAAATTTTAATAATTTGTATGTGTTATTTCCATTATGTGTACACGTTATGCAATAATATGTATGTGTTGCCAAAAAATATTCATGGAATTATCCCCCAACTCTGTGCACTTACATAGAAGGTGTGTAATCTTCCTTCAACTGTGATTTCTTCTTGGAGTGCTCAATATCTTGAAAAAAATCCTCCACCCCCTTTTGGTGTGGTAGCATGTGCTTAATATTTATTTTTTATTTACTTTCTTGGTTTTTTTACTTGTCATGCTTTGCTAGAGATTCTTTGTTTTGAGCCAGATTTTTTCTCTGGGAAAGAGTGGGAGCAATGAATTCCAACTGATTTCTTTGCTATGTAACCATGTAAATCATTCTTTTTGTAATAATAATTTTATTGAATCATTCCAATAGTACATTTGGTCTATATTTTATGTTTATTTATGGATTTTTGGGACATTTATTAATGTATAGTTAATTTGGTTTAAATTAAGTAATAACGATAATCTAGTTAATATTTGAAGTCTGAAACCTTTTCTGTGTATACCCACAAAAACATTCATATAATCCATTTTTAACCTTTAGTCCAACTATCCAAATTGTATTATTTAGTTTTGATAATGTTTTCCCTCCCCCTCATCGACCCTTTTTTGGTTTTCCTATTTCTAGTTGTTGGAAGTCGAGAAACATGCCAATACTATGAAAGTTGAATTCAAAGTTAGGTATAAATAAAAAAGTGTTGTGCTTCATTTGATCATTGAATACACATTTAACATTGATCATATTTTTTTATATATGATAGACATTATTTTGTTCCAAAGTTCCCAGTGATATCATTTTTGCAATTCATGTAGGGTCTTACTATTAGATCATTGATTAGTGGAAACTAGCCACCCAAAACCTAATATAGGCCCCAATTCTTAGTTTCCTTACATTCATGGCATGGATTTGTCTATTGCAAGTGCATATATGTTTTTGTGTGCAAAGAAGGAAAGAACATAACCACATGGAAAAAAAATCAAAAATCAAAGTTCTACTTCAAATCTTTTTTTCTCAACTGGAAAGTTACACTCTAAAGTTTGCCAAAGCAAAGTGTTGCAGGACCTATTTTTAAAAGGTCGTAGGATCAAAAACCCAATGGACCTATATTAACTATCAGTGTGATTATTTTAGTTTGTCATGTTTTGTATTTCAATCACTATGGTCAGTAACTTGGTATCGGTGTACATAAGTTAAAACTATGAGTTCATCCCATGCATGTGTTTATGTCAATTCATAGGGACATTCTTGAATAATCATTACACCAGTGACATAAACCTGGTAGGATTGTCATAGAGCAATGGGACCCACTAAATGCATAAGCAATTTATCATTAATCAAACCCTTCACATTTTAAAATGAAGTTATTTCATTATATAAATCAAATATAAATATTTATATATTTTAATTTAATCATTTATTATGAGTATTTATACTTTAACTAGATTTAGATAATTATCAATACAAGCCACTAGTACTTTTGGTAGCTTTGAAATAATTATCTTAATCAAACTATATAGTTAAATTTCTCACTATAAATAATATTTATTTAAAAATTAAAAATTATGATAACCTCGAAAATAAATACGTGTATTTATAAAAGTGGTATGAAGCTTTTCACTCTTCCATCATGAGAGATGGTTGCTTTGTCAAAAGAAGATAATTTATGTTAAGTTAATATATAGATATTCTTTTCCAAAAAAAAATCCTTTCCAAGAAACTACCCTTTCTTGCTGTTAAGTTTTCTAGTGTCGGCGGCGTTATATTCAAATATTTATTATGCGTCTCACTTTTACTGGTTCGATAGTGCATGCGTGCTTTCTTATCAACTGGCATTAATATTTTAAGATTTATTAATATTTTCACAGGGTACCCAGTCAATTTACACAGTGAATAAACTAATGAGAAGGGACATAATTTGCTCAAAAAGTAAAATCCACATGGCTGGCATGCCTTCTTTTTCTTCAATTGTTAAACTCTTGAAACTACGGTTTGAATTTAATGGCTGTATGAGTATCTTCTTTGAATATCTGAAGGTTGATGTCTATATATTTTGAGAATATTCGGTGGATTTATGTCTGTATTACGAGAATACTCGATGGATATATGACCATATTCTCCTTCGTTGTTGTTGGAATCAATTCCTTCAACCGGCGGAAGCCTCAACTTCCACTAAATTAATTATGGAACGAAATGTATATTCAATGTGGTGTTTATTTAAAAATTAAGTCATAAAATTTGTGTTTGAAGTTACTCATGTTTTATGAAAATATCGCACACATTGTGAGGATGTAGAAAAGTGTGACTTTGAAAAGTTCATTTATAGTAATAAAAGATGATCTGGTATAATATTATTCATATTAATTTTTGGAAAGAGTCGCATTTTATAAAGAAAATCATATTGAGTTAGAAAAAGTTTTGAGAGATGAATTAGTTTAGTACATAGTTAATAATAATTATATAAAAAAATCATATCAAGTTATATTGACATAAGTGCCTAACAACTCAAAAATGTACATAAAAAATATAAGCAACAAGAAATTCATTAGCCAATAGCATCAAACATGTTGGTTGGAGGGGCAATAAAGAAGGAGAATCTTGCAAATTTCTCCTTAGTGTCATCATCCATAAGTAAGAGATCCCATCCATCATTGTGCTACTTAAATTCATTTTCATCAACTTGTTGTGAGGGTGAAATAACAAGGGCCATGTATAGAAACTTATCTTGTAGAGGAGGGCCCCAATGCCCCCTCCACCACCTCCTCTATTAAAACCATCAGACCTATCATAGCGAGGGGATGACTAGTGATAATGAGGAGAGGGGCTCCTACAATGAATACAAGAACGTTGCTTATGAAAACCACGTCCTTGCCCATGAGGATCAGCATGGAAACATGAAATATCTAGAGGCTTGCTACTAATTGTGCATGGGGCACTTACCCAATGATCTCACATAATTTGGGGTCAATCAAGCTCTAAATGAACTTTGTCTATTTGGCTCTAATTCTAAAGGATGGTATTAGAGATCACAACTTTGTTAGCTACAAAAAAACTTCTTTCCATATCTTCATGATTAAAAAAAGCATAGTTTCTAGCTTTCCAAATTTGAAAAAGAAAATCAGCATGAAAAATATGCCAAAATATATTGTATCTTATAGGTAATAAGGTAGAGTCACCCAAGAGAGTCATTTTCCAAGTAAAACATTTTGGTGTGAAAGGCTTGAAAAGGGTGTGAATCCAATTCTAAGTTGATTGGGCATGAGCACAAAAAAGGAAGAGATGCTTGATTGTTTTTGGCTGGTGACAAGTTCGGCAAATTGTTAGGTTGTGGAGCTAAAAGCTTCACTGATGCAAACATGGAGGAGGTTGCTGAGTTATAGAGAAATCGACGTCGGCAGTGCAACCGATGTTGGTCATCTTCGGTGTTCACAGTAACCGACGTCGGTTATGGGTCGGCCGACATCGGTCAGACAAGCACCGACGTCGGTAGCCTGTGTGTGCATGCGCTTCCAAAACTGGTCTTATTTTAGACAGACAGTTTGTTTGCATGTAAAAGACTAATTTTAGTCTTGAGCCTGTGTTTTTAATTATTGTAATTAGAAGTCTAATTATTGTTTACATGGGATCTATATAATAGACTCATGGGACTGTATTATAATCAAGGACAAGGAAGAGATCCTTCCAATTGTAAGATCTAGGTTTGCAGGTGTGCAAAACCAGGGTGATCTGTAGGTGTGCAAGATCAGGGAGATCAGCAACACAATAGGTAGCAAGATTAGGTGAGATCTACGTGGTGTACTCAGACTTGGAATATGTGTGTATACTCGGTGGTACTGGCAGTATTGATACTGACTGGTTGAAACACCAACTCGGTTATTGAGTTGATTGTGTTTGTAATTGAGAGAGAGAATTCTTGAGGGAAGATTACTGGTATGCCCAAGAGGTGTGGGAAGAGTGTGATCTCTTCATTGTATTTCCTTCTGGAATGAGTTGAATACAATTGTGTATTGTCTCTCAAATTCTGTGTTGTTTCTGATTTCTAGTTACTTATTACTTCTGGTTAAATTTTGTGCTTAGTTGCTTATACAAGGTAATCAATTGTGCTCCTAATCCTGACAAAGTGGTATCAGAGCGAGGTTGTAGGGAGCAGGTTTGTGTTTGATTACAGGTCACTCTCAGGGGTTTCTGATTGAGTGAGAGTAAAGCAATGGCAGAAGAAAGTAAGCTAAAAATGGAGAAATTCAATGGCAAAAATTATCAATTATGGAGGATGCAGATAGAGGATTATCTGTATCAGAAAGATCTGTACTTACCGTTGGGTGGGGTTGCAAGCAAGCCCATGGATATAAAAGATGAAGAACGGAATGTTCTTGATCGGAAGGCTCTGGGATCTATAAGGTTGAGTCTGGCATCGTCTGTGATTTCCAACTTATCACAGGCTAAGACAACGGTAGAGTTAATGGAATCTTTGGCAAATTTATATGAAAAACCCTTAGCTTCAAATAAAGTATTTCTTATGAAGCAATTATTTAATTTGTAAATGTTGGAAGGTGGATCGGTACATAGTCATCTTAGTGATTTCCATGGATTAGTAAATCAGTTAGTTTCAGTCAATATTGTTTTTGATGATGAGATTAAGGCTCTCTTAATCTTATGCTCGTTTTCTGAAAGTTGGGATAGTTTGGTAATGGCAGTTAGTAATACTGCGTCTGCTTCAAATATCTTGAAAGTTGATGATGTTGTTAGTGTAATCTTGAATGAAAAAATTCACAGGTGAATCATCAAGGAATGCTTTAAGTGTTGAAAGCAGGGGAAGGCAAAGAGAGAAGATCGAGCAAGAAAAATCAAGGTCAAAAATAGGTAGGAGATCCAAATCCAGGTATGGCAGAATAATCTGCTAGAATTGTGGAAAGGTAGGGCACATAAAGAAAAACTGCAGGTTGGTTGAAGATCAGCATGAAGAAAATGAAGAAGTAGATGTTACAGATATTGTTGTACAGGATGCTCTTGTATGTTCTTTGGATAAAGTGGAATCTTGGGTTTTAGATTCTGGTGCCTCTTTCCATGCAACCCCAAATAGAGCATCTTTTCATGATTATGTCCAAGGAGACTTTGGAGAGATTTATATAGGGGATGGTAAGCCTTGTCAAATGGTTGGCAAAGGGAAAGTGCAACTGAAATTACAGACGGGCAACACATGGGTGTTGAAGGAGGTCATGCATGTCCTAGTCCAGAAGCAGAACTTGATTTATGTAGGAAAGTTGGGTGATGAGGGATGCACAGTAACTCTCACAGTGGATTCTTGGAAAGTTTCCAAGGGTGCACTTGTTTTAGCAAGAGGTAAGAAAGTAGGTACTCTTTATTTATCTACTTGTATTACTAATTCTCCTTCTGATTTATCTACTTCAGATGTAGATGCGAAGATGTGGCTCCGTAGGCTTGGTCACATTCTTAAGAAGGGGATGCATGTTCTTGAGTCAAAGGGTAAGAGTTCAGATCTGGAAAGCATAGATCGAGATTTTTGTAAGCAACAGAAGAAAGTGAGGTTTCTTGAAACACATGTTACAAGAAAGGATCGGGTTTATGGCATAAAGAGGAAATCTGATGTTTTTGACAAGAATAGAAAAGCCATGGTTTTCAAGGAAAAGATGACAGACAGAGATCAGCTATAGGGGGTGAATAATTCTAAGTAGGGCAGTTTGGATAAGGTTATGATTCAAACTAAGCTCACGGGTAAAAAGTCATCACTCATAGGAAAACACAGTTACCGATGTCAGTCAAGTGGAACCGATGTCGATCAGGTGGAACTGACGTCGAATAAGCAGGTACCGACGTCGGTCATGTGTAGACTAGAGTCAGTGGTGTCAGGCAGGTGGAGACTGACGTCGATCATAGAACTGACGTCAGCAACCAAGTGGACATTGACATTGGTCAGGGAACCAGTGTCGGCGATCAAGTGGGATCGACATCAGTCAAGTGCACACTAGGGTCAACCAAAAAATAGATTTTGGGTGGATAGCAAGCTGTCAAGGAGTCTCAAATGCCCATGTGGAGGACTGAAAGGGTAAGTAAGCCTCAAATTTGTTATTCGCCTTCTTTATACTACTTGTTGCTCACTGATGGTCAAGAATCAAGAAGTTTTAAAGAAGCAGAGTAGGTAGAATCCAAGAAACAGTGGGAGCATGGCATGAATTCTTTGGAAGAGAACCAAATAGGAGATTTGATAGAGTTGCCAGCCAAAAAGAAAGCACTGAAAGATGAACAGATTCCCAGGTTAAAGATGAGAGAGAATGGACACGTGAGACGGAAGGCCAGGTTATATGGTCTTGAACAAGCTGCAGGACAATGGAGGTTTGACAAGTGTATGACAAAGCAGGTCTTTAGTCAATGTCAATGTAACCATTGTGTTTTCTTTACCAAGTTGGATAATATTAATTACATTATCTTGTTACTATATGTAGCGTGTATGCTTGTTGTAGGGTCACACATGCAAGGAGTTGTTGAGCTAAAGGTAAAGTTAGTTCAGAGGTGTGCCATGAAGAATTTGGGAGCAACAAAATTCTTTGGCATGAGTATTCTTAGAGACAGGAAAGATCACAAGTTGATGTTGTCTCAAGATGATTGTGTGAATAAGGTAGTGGTGAGGTTCAAGATGTGGGATGCAGAACCGGTTAGCACACCTATTGATGGACAGTTCACAAAACAATGTCCCAATTCACATGATGAGGTTAAGTACATGTGTACTAGACCTGATGTTACCCAAGCAGTGGGTGTTGTCAGTGAGTTTGGGATCAATCCGGTAAAGAAGCACTGGAAAATAATTCAGTGGATTCTCAGGTATCTGAGAGGGACTAGCAGTAGGTATACATGCTATGCAGGGTCAGGGACTTCTCTACATGGGTATGTAGATTTGAATGTGTCAGGGGACTTGGATGACAGGCGTAGCACCATAAGATGTGTTGTGGTTGGTATTTAAGATTGAACTTGAAGAGGGATACAAGCCAAGAAACAAAATTAGATGATATACAGGTACAAGTATAGATGCAGCTGTTTATCTCCAAATGGGAGATTGTTAGGTTGTGGAGCTAAAAGTTTCACTAATGTAAACATGGAGGAGGTTGCTGAGTTATAGAGAAATTGACGTCGGTAGCACAATTGACGTCGGTCATCTTCAGTGTTTACAGTAACCAATGTCAGTTATGGGTCGGCCAACATCGATCAGATAGGGACCGATGTCGATAGCTCGTATGTGCATGCGTTTGCATGTGCTTTCAAAACTGGTCTTATTTTAGACAGACAGTTTGTTTGCATGTAAAAGACTAATTTTAGTCTTGAGTCTGCATTTTTAATTATTGTAATTAGAAGTCTAATTATTTTTTGCATGGGATCTATATAATAGACTCATGGGGCTGTATTGTAATCAAGGACAAGGAAGAGATCCTTCCAATTGTAAGATCTAGGTTTACAGGTGTGCAAAACCAAGTTGATCTATAGGTGTGCAAGATCAGGGAGATTAGCAACACAATAGGTAGCAAGATTAGGTGAGATCTACTTGGAGTACGTGGTGTACTCAGACTTGAAGTATGTGTGTATACTCGGTGGTACCAGCAGTATTGATACTGACTGGTTGAAACACCAACTCAGTTATTGAGTTGATTGTGTTTGTAATTGAGAGAGAGCACTCTTGAGGGAAGATTACTGGTACACCCAAGAGGTGTGGGAAGAGTGTGATCTCTTCATTGTATTTCCTTCTGGAATGAGTTGAATACAATTGTGTATTATCTCTCAAATTTTGTGTTGTTTCTGATTTCTAGTTACTTATTACTTCTGGTTAAATTCTATGTTTAGTTGCTTATACAAGGTAATCAATTGTGCTCCTAATCCTGACACAAATGGGGTTCAAAATCCCCATGTTCTTGAGATAGTCCCCCACAAGAAAACCCTAGTAAACAATACACTAGAAGAAGTGAGTTTTTATGGGTTCAAAAAAGGTATGTGCACAGAGTTGGGGGAAAATTCCATGGACATACCCTTTAACACACACAGTTTATTCATATAGCATGTATGCATTATTAAAAGTATGGTTCGATAATTATCGATCCATAATGCCTATGTGTTATTGTCAAACGTATGTGTTTTTATAATGTATACACATTACCTGCATTATTTTTTAAAAAAGCTATAGCTAAACACTACCGTTTACCATTTTTTAGCTGCTAAGTACTATTTTGCAATCGTTTTTTCCTTTAAAGACTTTAAAATTTGCCAAAATTCCATTGAAAATCTCAATACATCCTAAACTTCATAATGTCTCCATATAGATGAGGTAAGTGATAAAAAACTACACCTATTAACCTTGTATTTTACCCATTTTTTATTTTTTACATTGTTAATTTATAAATTTTTTGTTTTAAATAGACCAATCCACTAAAAGAGATCATAACCATCCTCCTAACCCTCCACTCGATGCTACTATTCATGTGGCTAACCCTCCACCTGACCCTCCTAATCCTCTAGCTAACCCTCCACCTCACCCTCTTAATCCTCTTGCTAACCCTACACCTAACCCTCCTAACCCTCATATTCCTCCACCTAACCCTCTTACAATTCCACAAGATCCCCTAGGCAGCCAAGACCATCTAACTACACACATTACATAAAACAAAATTGAAATTAAGAAGTAATCAAAAGAATGAGGGATCCCACATCTACCAACACCCACTACACCTATCTAGCTAATAACATAGAATCATTATCGAGTCAATTTATTTTGATAATGAGTCAAATTGATAGATGGAAATCATATCAAGATATTTGTAGGGATTATTATGCTAACAAATTATTAGCGTGTGAGGTCAAAAATAAAAAAAAATATCTAAAGTAGCCATTTGTGCATTATTTATTGACCCAACCACCAATGCACTATTTCTAGTAACTATTAAATGTTTCTCAATTCATAGGTACTAACATAATTTGATCAAAACCAATTTCTAGGACCAATGGTGGATACTGTTTTGATTATCCACGTGTAACAACCATGAAATCCCATTGTATTTTTTTAGGAAACTCTATTGTGAGTTTGTCCTCAATGAGATTCTAAATTATTTTTACTATGGTGAGTTTTAGGGCTATGTAAAACACTTTGCATAGGATCGACCAAGTGATTATCATTCACCTAATAGACCTACAAGGATCCCTATCTAAAAGCCACTTCATCCAAAGATCCCCTCTACAATGAAGGAGGTCATGGACATCAACATTTTGCATGCACTTAGTACACTTAATGATACACTCAGTCAATAATGAGTAGGATTTCAAGGACTGATGTTGGAGATACACCACTTTGTGTGTATACCTAACCCCATCCTTGTAGATATTATGGATCTATATGTATTGGACATTCTAATGATGATGGTGTTGGTGATTCAAAGGAGTTGGATGATATATTCTTGAGTGAAGAGTTTTTGGCACACACATTTGGTGTGCAGTCATCAACCACTATATGGATGTAGGTATCTTTTATATAAATGTCTTGTCAAAATTAAGTTATATTTGCAAATTTTAAATCTAACAATTGATTTATAGAGAAAATGAATGATATATGTAATTTTTTGTGTTCTAGGAGGAGATAATGTCTTCATCATCACAGTCCACATTTATAGAATTTTATTTTATGCAACCATTGTTTACAAAGATAGAACCAATTATTGGCCCATCCACTACTGCATCTACCTATACTAGCACAAAACCTTTTTATTTATACAAAGATATAATTTTGAGTTAATCTTACACACTTGGTTAAATAAAGGAGAAATTTTTTCCTTATATCTTTGATACTTTATAGAAAACTAAGTGAGACCTTGTTTGTTTAGTTGATGTCTCAAGTAGACACTCTTCTATCACTGCGAGTAGAGACAGACATAGGCATTGTTGTAATAATGCCATCTGCATAGGCCCTCATAGAGGTGAATATTAAATTGTAATTTTTAATTGTAAAATAGATTTTTTTAAATGATTTTACTACATGCCCAAAACATATACTTATGTGAATGTATTGTGTATGCAGCGTTGTCCCATGACATTTGATCATCCCATTTAGATGATTAGTAGGGAAACTTCTCATGTTTCTTCTTCATTTCAGATGTATGTTCATGCATCTCAACTTGCCACTGACCCAATCGAGTGTCAAAGTCAGATTGAGAAGGACCATGAGATTTCAATAAGTGCATATTTAAATATTTTTTTATTATATTTTAAAATTAATTTCTTAACTTGGTTGCATGTATTTTATGTTAATTTTCAATAATACTTTTATTTGAATATGTTCAGCTACAAGCAAGCTATGAGCATAGGACCTGTAGTCAGACCTTGTAATAATACAAGGCATTCAAGGGATCTACATCTACTAATAGATCATCCTAGTGAGGGTCTTCTTCAAGGAAGTCAAAGAGAGGGATGTTATTTGATGATTAGCTCACGTCTTACATGATGTACTTTTTTGTACGTCTACATGGCAATGTATGTATTTTTTGTATGACTATATGGCAATCTATGTATTATTGAGATTGTATATGTCCCTATATGACATTCACCTAGCATTCTATTACATTTTTATTTTATAAGCCTTTATGGATTTTATTATTACATTGTAAAACTAATTTATGAGAAATAAGGTTTTTTTTACTTCTATTATCAATAATGAGGTGTAATGTTTGACCATTAATCCACATTTGATAATTCTAAGTGATTTTGATCATTTTAGATGATGGAAAGTCATGTGATAGTGAGAGCAATATAATTGGTCATTTTATATGTAAAATCTTAATAATGAGATTTTTCACTATGAATATTGTATGACTTTTGAGTTTTAACTTTTTATGAATGGATTATGGAAAAATCAATCATTCTTATCTCCTCCATTTAACCAATTCTCCCTTAAATTCTATTTCCAAACTATATCTTATTTGGAATGGATTTATTCAAGCTCTGAGATTAATTCATTATTTTTGAGGTATGATTCTCTATCCATACTTGACTTGAGAACCTCCTCATTTAAAAAACTTAGTTTAATTTACACCCATATTTTTTCATAAATTTTTTTTAAAAAATTATCCCAATTACATTCTAATAGAAATCACCCAAAATATTTATCAAAAACTCATGAAACTAGGCCCATACCTTTAACTATTTGTTTGAAAAACTGACTTTGATCTCTTTGATTACTTAACCATTCACCACTAACAATACTCTATCTATGGAATCTACTAGATCTTCTTATCCTCTCTTATAGATCCACTTACATTGGTTTCTTAGATACCAAGGAGACTTATCCTCATATCAGGCTCATTTTAGCTTACCAAGACTACTATTTTTCCTTAAATCATCTAACACACTCCTTTATACTCTTACAAAGAGTTCTAATGCATGCATAAGGCTCAAATGTATATATATAGCCCATTTTATTTATATTAAACCCTGATTATCTTAACCCATATAGGATTTTTAATCTTCATACTATCAGATCAGACATACAGAGGATATTTGAAATATATAACCCACTTGATCATAATAATAGGGTCTTAAAACAAGTATATATCAAATTATAGACCTTCTCTCTCAACCATTTTCCTTCTAAGGCCAATTTATCTTCATTATGTTTGTCTTAGGATTTATAGAGTTTTTCATAGAATCTAAGGGATATATAACCTTATTAACATCTTTATATGAAGGTAAAAAACAATATCTAACTTCACCAATAGTATAATCAAGTTCATGAAATCCTTCACATGCAATTCTAATGGAATGTGTATGATTGTATCATATCATGTGTTGTTACAAACCTAAGAGGGCTTAGGTGGAGGAAAACACTCCCTTTTCTCACTAGCTAATTCAAGTTAATGATGTAAATAAAGGAATTAACATCAAGGCTTAACTTATTCATAAATATTTTTTATTTATACATTGGAAGCACATTCAATACTCTCTATTACATATAGACCCCTGCATCTTCTGACATAGTCAGTTTCAATAAGGTCTAAATTAATATATTTGCTTCTTAATAATTTATAAATGCATGATCATAATTACAAAAACACAAAGCCCATTGTTATCAATAAAACACTCTTTCTTTATTAATCAGACTAACAAGATACAATATAGACCTTAATGGAAAACTATTACCAGACCTTTCCTTTAGTCTCCTCCTTAATCCTTTCTTGCTCTATCTCTCCTTAGTAATTTTTTTTATACATGAAAATTACTTCTAAAGCTTCTCTTGGGTAGGTAAACATTATATTCAAGCTTATCTTGTTGACTAGACATACACTCTTGATATTTAAGAAGGCCGTAGTCTTCTCAACCTCTCATCTTAACATAACATATTCCAAATTTGCCTTCTCCCACGATGATCATCAACTTTTAGATAAATATGAGGTGTATTTACCTTTACAAGAAGGCAAAAAGAGGTTTACATCATATTTATGACCTATATGACACCTTTTAAGAGGGTTCATAACCTTAAATACTATCTATAATGTCTACAATCTCTTCAATATAATTTAAATATTCAAATTCCTCTTTTTTGCAATAATGGAATTTAGAAATCTTTCATAATTCAAGTAAGACTCTCCATGTGTTGTAAAGCCTATAAGATATTTTACATTACATATGTAAACATAACACACCTTGACACACTTCCTTTCCCTTCACAACATGACTTATTTAATACCTATAATACTTTATACAAATGTGCATCATGTTAGTGATGCTCCTGCATCACATCCTTCAATAAATGCCACAGAGGGTTAATATCATATGAATAAGAATAGACTAGGAAAACATGATATATAATTTGATTAAAGTTTAAATAGGTCTCAAACGAAAATTTTATAATAAGTTTTCAATCTTTATTAGGTTATGTCCTCTCACTTGTAACTATCAATCTATTATGGAAACTTGTCTAATAAGTTTCAAAGAAAGCAACACTTTTCAATCAATACAAGGAACAAATAAATAAATAGGTATACGTAATGTCTCTTCCTATCCTTAACATATTTAAATTTATATTCAAGTTTATAATGATTTAAAACAAGAATAAATTCACCCTCATGGATCATTGTAAAGCTTTTCATTACTTCTTAGCAATTTTGTCTTTTTGGTTGTCTCTTAAGAGCTAGAGTGCATTAGGAAAGTGAAATTTGACAACTTAGTTATTTTTATGAGCTATAAGATCCATCCTCTACATGTATAAAAATTATTTTGGCACCCTGGATCACTTTGGTTGAACCTTCGAGAGTAATTTGTAGCATAAGTTGCAGTAATGGGTCCTAACATTTAACTTTTTGGTAATGAAGAGAGAACTTCTTAAGTTCCAATATAATTTTTTACCTTTGGGACCACCAAGTGAAAATATATCATCTATATAGGTGAAATAAATTTTTTTACATGACATTGACATCCAATTCCACCCAAAAATACATTTTCACTACTGTTTAGGAATACAAAAACACTGACAATCAATGTTGTTAAAATTTGAGTTGTTGATCAAGAACTCTATGCATGGTGATTATTCACTGATAAATGGCATTTAAAACATGTAAATATGGATTAATAACATCTAGGACCATATTTTTGGCCTCCTATCATGCCTGGTCGACAAAGCCACCACCCATTCCAACCTCGAGAATGCCCTTCCCAATACAAGAAAAATAAAGAATTTTAGCCTAACTTCAGACATGCATAGAACAAAAAATACATGTCATTTATATGAACCATAATATAATTCATATATGTGTATGAAAAATATTATTTCAACCCTAATCACTTTGGATGATCCTTTGAGATAAATTCATGGCATAAGTTGCAGTAATGGGTTCTAAAATGCAACCTTCTAGTAGTAAAGAGATAACTTCTTAAGCTCCAACATACATTTTTACCTCCATGACCCAAAAGTAAAAGTATATAACTTGTAACACATATATATAGGTTAATTACATGTTATTTCATTACATTGATGTCCAAGTCCACCTAGAAATACATTTTCACTACTATCCAGGAGCGCAGAAACACAGACAACAAATGTTGTCAATGTTCGAGTTGTTGTTCAATAAATCCATTTTCAATGATTATTCACTATAAAATATAATTAAAACATGTTTATATGATAAAATAATGTCTAGGACAATGTTCTTGGCCTTTTTTCATTCCTGATCAACAAACCCACTACTCATTATGACCTCAAGATTGCCCTTCCAAATACAAGAAAAATGTAGAATTTTAGCCTAACTTAAAACATGCATAGAAAATAAATATAATTCATTTTTATGAAATATAAAATACATATTATTAATTTCAAAAAAAAAAATTATTTCACCCTAGAAAACTTTTTCCTAACCTTTGAGAGTAATTTATGGCATAAGTTGCAGTAAAGGGTCCTCAAATGTAACTTTTTGGTAGTGAAGAGACAACTTCTCAAGCTCTAACAAGCACTTTTAAATTTGGGACCCCCAGGTGAAAATATATAACTTTAATCACATCTATATATGTTAATTACATGTGATTACATGACCTTGACATCCAATTCCACCCAAAAAATATGTTTTTACTACTATTCAGGAGCATAGAAACACTAACAACAAATGTTGTTAAAGTTCAAGTCGTTGTTCAAGAACTCCATTTCCAATGCTTATTTGATAAAAACCATCACTATAAACACATTTGAATTGGAATAAAATGTCTACAAACACATTCTTCATCTCCCATCATGCCCTGTTAGCAAACCCATGACCCATTCTAGCCTCAAGAACACACTTCCCAATACAAGAAAATGCAAAATTTTAGCCTAACTTTAGACATGCATAGAACACAAAATATAAGTCATTTATATGAATCATAAGATCCATAATACACATTTATAAGAACACTTCTTTTTCTCTAGATCACTTTTTCCTAACCTTTGAGAGCAATCTGTGGTATAAGTTATATTAACAGTTCCTAAAATGTAACTTTTTGGCAATGAAGAGACAACTTCTCGAGCTCCAATAGGTATTTTTACCTCTCACACCCCTAGGTGAAAATATAAAACTTATATCACATATATATTATTTAATTAAACATGTTTATATGACCTTGACATCCAATTCTACATGGAAATACATTTTCACCACTATTTAGTAGCATGGAAACACTGACAATAAATATTATCAAAGTTTGAGTTGTTCGATAACTCTATATTCGATGTTTATTCACTATAAAATATAAATGATAACATGTATAAATGGTTAGGTAATAGTTATGAATAATTTATTTTCCTCCCATCATTCTCTATTGACATACCCACCACCCATTTTGACCTCAAGAATGCCCTTCCCAATAAAAGAAAAATGCAGAGTTTTAGCCTAGCTTCAAACATTCATAGAATAGAAATTATAAGTCATATTGATAAATCATAAGATATTTATTCTATATTTATGAAACTCTTATTTCACCCCAAATAATTTTCCAAAAAAATTGAGAGTAATTCATGACATAAGCTATAGTAACAGGTCCTAAAATGTAACATTTTGGTAGTGAAGAGAGAACTTCTCAAGCTCTAATAGGCATTTTTACCTATAGGACCCCTAGGTGAAAATAAATTACTAGGATCACATATATATATGAAAATTACACATGTTACATGACCCTAATATCTAAGTCCACCAAGAAATACATTTTCTCTATTATTCAAGAGTGTTGAAACACTAATAATAAATGTTGTCAAAGTTCAAGTTGTTATTTGATAACTTAATTTTCAGTCCTTATTCACTACAAAATGGCACTAAAAACACATAAATATGGGTGGATAACATCTAGGACCATGTTCTTATCCTCTGATCATGCCCAATCAACAAACCCACCACCCATTTTTGCCTCAAGAATGCCCTTCCCAATACAAGAAAAATATAGAATTTTAGCCTAACTTCATACATGCATAGAATATAAAATATAATTAATTTAAATGAAAAATAAAATCCTTCCTCTACATGTCTAAAAACACTTCATGCACCCTGAAGTACTTTGGCCAAATATTCAAGTCTCGTTAGTGGCATAAGTTTCAATAATGGGTCCTAAAATGCAACTTTTTGGTAGTGAAGAGACAACTTATCAAGCTCCAACAAGAATTTTTACCTTTGATACATCTAGGTGAAAATATATAACTTGAAACACATTTATATAGGTGAATTCCACATGTCTCCATGACCCTGACATCCAAGTCCACTTGAAAATACATTTTCACTACTATTTAAGAGTGCAAAAACACTGATAACAAATGTTGTCAATGTTCAAGATGTAGTTCAAGAAATCCATTTACAATACTTATCTGATGCAAAATTTCACTTCCAACATGTCCAAATGGGTGGATAATGTCTATGAACACGTTCTTGGCCTCCTGTTACACATGATCAACAAATCCACCACCCATTTTGATGTGGCTTACAAAATACTCATGCTAGAGCATACCAAACTTGGAAGAGATTAAATATAATCAAGACATAATGGATATCCTATCTTTATATTCCTACCAATCCCTAATCCTATTAAATTTTAAACACCTATAGGGATGACCTACAAGATGGTTTGTCATGCATATGAGCTCACATAAAGAGGTCTAAAATTAGTTGAAAAGAGACAAGTTTGGGTGTTTATGATTGATCCAAGCATGTTTAGTTTCTTAAAATATTGGATATATATTTTTTATTCCTAAATAATACTTTAAACAAGTTATCACAAAGAACAAAGGTGAAATTATTAGTCACAGGCATGTACACAAGGTGAAAAAGTGAAAGTTGTCAATGGGTTTGTGAATGGTTGGATATATTGAGTCTTTGGGATCACTCCAAGGTGATTAATAAAATTTTAAGGTAATATTTAATGCATAAAACAATCCTTATATATATATATATATATATATATATATATATATATATATATATATATATATATATATATATATATATATATATATATATATATATATCATTTAGGCCTCCAAATTTAATTCAATAGCCCAAATGCATGCACACAATGACAAAGAGGGTCTATAGGCCCGAGATTGTATGATTATGGTGTTTATTCTTGATTTAACCTAAACATAAAATGATTTTAGGTTGTATATGGGGTTTTCATATATATTTAAAAAACTAATGAGCTATTTATACCCTAAAAAAATCAACATATAATTTTTATTCTAAATTGCAATGCTTGTTGCCATGTAAATCCCAGTTTGCACAAAAAGGGCCACAACTTGGGTTTTATAGATCCAATTGAATTGAAATTTGGAATTAATATATTAGTTACCATTTTAAAGTGTTTTAATGTCTTTAATATACCTAAGGAGATATAAAACACAAAAACATAGGCCTACACATGTAAAACTGAAGGAAAATCAGAGCTATAGAGGACCAAAAGTTCTATAAGTCAAGTTATAATGATAAAAATACTCTAAAATTTTATTTTGAGGTGAATTAATATGTTTTAGTTGTTTTATATCATTAAAATAAAATCAAAATGAATTTTTACATGATTGTTAACAAACATGGCCTTGTTTCTAGGCCTAAATGAGTTAGGGCGAGTAGCAAGTAATCACTTTATAAAGGTATTGGATCTTCTAATTGAAATATAATATGTAAAATAGTATTAAAATTGTGTTAATATGTTTTAGTTTTTTTATATCATTAAAATCAAATCAAAATGAATTTTTATATGATTGTTCACAAACATGGCCTTGTTTCTAGGCCTAAATGAGTTAAGGTGAGTAGCAAGTAATCACTTTATAAAAGGTATTGGATCTTCTAATTGAAATAGAATATGTAAAATAGTATTAAAATTGTGTAAATATGTTTCAATATTATTATCATCTCATATATCCAATCTTACTCTTCATCCACCTCCAAACAAGCCTAGTAAGCTAGTGGCCTAGTGAACCTTCATGCAATCAAAGTGATAATGACCCAAGGTGAGAGGTTGGAATGATTAAATATATTAACCATATTTGTTGTGTATATGTAATAACTCATGTTTATCATAATAATATTTATCTATACAATATCCACCTTGGATACACTAATGACGTGGATTGGTGTAGTCAAGAATCAAGAGGAGCTAGTTTGTGTCTCCAAGGAAAGAGGTATCCGATTTGAGGTTTTTTTAATCAAATTTTGAGAAATAATGAGACTTTAAATTATGCATACTCTTTTTTTCCATTATCAATGTGGAGGAATTGCCATAATTGGGTATCCGACATTGAAAATCATGCAATATCATGAAGATGTTAATGAATGCCATGAGAGGGTGGTAACTTGGGAGTTGACAATCAGTTACATGTAGGTAACAAGGAATAAATTATAAATGGGGAGACATTTAGACCATGATATCATAATAAATGAGATTTAAATAATTTTAAACACGCTACCCCTATGCCTTAAGCAAGTCAATAGTCATTTTATGGAGTTAAAGAAGAACTAAAGGTCTTTCAAACTACCCTATAGTAATGGAACTACTTCATGGGAGTTGAAAACAAGTTGGTTGAATAAGAAGTGAAGCATTAAATTAATGTTCATGGTGAGTTAAGATAAAAATGGAATCAAAGATACCACCATCTCAAACTATAGGTCAACTCATGAAAGCATTTGACCACATCAAACACTTCAAATAACCATGATGTTCCTTATACACCTTATTTCATTCAAGGCAACCTCATTTCAAGGGAAAATGCTAAGTAATTTTAACTCGTGTTCTCTTAGTTTCAATAATATGAATTTTCTTTTTACTAATAGTGCCAACCACATGAAGGTGGAAGCTAATATGGCACCACTAACCTAAAAAAATTTGTTAGTAAGTAATTAAAATGAAATTTATATGTACTACATATATAATCAAAAACATATGGTAAAATTGATTATATAGACATTTGAAAAGTCAACATACCTGCACATATCAATCCATTGAACCACTAGGATATGTTCTAATATTGATAGTAGTAAGAATATCTTCATGGTTTAGCTCATGAACTTTCCATAGATTTTTATTTAATGGCCTCCCATGATATTTTTTCAATTGAATATTAATTGCAATAACCAAATATGAATAGTGCAGTATCTTCATGTTTGTTTCATAGTCTTCAAACAACCATATATCTCAAATTTTGATTAGATATCATCAAAGCCAAGTTCCAGTGACTACCATAGACCCAATAGGATATTCAATGTTTTCTCTATCTGTGACTATGGAAGTCAATTTTTATTTTCTTCTACACATTGACATAAGTAGTAATATATCCCCTCTTCATTATCCTCATCTGCAATAACTGTAAAAACATGCCCTGTATCCAAAAAAATAAATTTTAATGACATTATATCAAGGTAGATAATGGGATTAAATATTACATAATGAATAATATTATACCTAGTTGCACTAGATCAGATATATGGTCAAAGTCATGTGATGATGCCATATCTTTAAATCCTGATATATGTTGGTTAGAATTAGAGGTCAATAAATCTAGTCATACACTCACTCTTGTGACTCACACTCATTCCAAATAGAGTCCATGAATGTAGAACCAAAACATGCCAATTGTCTCATATGAATACTTCAAGGGCCTGTAATTGATTCAGATGATTTTTCATATACCCTGAATCTCTCTAAAATAATTCAGTATGTAAGAGCACTCTGATAGATTTCCATCACCTATTTGAACACATGAATTAGACATTATATGCTCTAGATATCATTTGTTAAATTTTTATGTCAACAAGGTAAAAAAATAATAGGGTGGTTTGCTAATATAGGATGTGGTAAATTAGTGTAATTTTAATGTTACAATTACACTATAGTTTTTTATGCCATATTATGTCGATTATGTTGGTGCATCTCATTTTGATAAGTGGCAAGATGAGGAGATTCATTATGGAATTCTTGAAGATGTCCACATGGTGTGTCCTCAGGCCATCACATGTTCTACCACCACCTCCTTTTTATTTTCCAAGTCACTCATTATCTATGGTGAGCTCGAGACCTAACTTGAGTTCAAATCTATTATTCTCCACATTGCTCAGGATTAATCTTACTCATCCAAACACCAAATAGGGTTTGAGATATATCTCTAACTTAACTTAGAGGTGATAGCTCATCATTCTAATGAATTGAAAACACATCCAAAAAACTCCTGACAACATTCCATATGTTAGGTTCCATGTAGAACACTCAAGGTTATCACAATGCTCAACAAAAGTGGAGGGTATGTGTCCAAAGCCATAAATTACATATGGGCCTAAGGCTATTTCAAGCCTTTTTTACACTTTCCTGTGATGAATGTGGGATTATTATCCCATTGAAAAATTCAAAGGCATCGGTTAAGGATCGAACCCTTGACTTCAGGTTCCAAAATTAAAGTGCCTAGTCATTAGGCCATGACTTTGAAACATGTAGTGTGGGGGCCTATTTCTATTTTAAGTCTATTTTGGCCTAAATTAGGAGATTGAGGGGACTCAAACCTTACTCCTCATAATTGAAAAAATATTGGTATGCCATTTGACCAAGTGATTCACATTTATAATATGTATGTGTGAGTTATATTTGAGATGACATGGACCCAATCCTATGATTAAAATATGCCTATTTTGAAAGGCCTTTGGTTATGGATCTCATTGTATATGTTATAATAGGTTGTTTAAGGAGTTATAGGTCTGATAGAAGGCAAAGAACACTCCTTGACATCATTATGCCCATTTTATTAGAGTTTGCATACACTCTAATGGAAAAACTATGCTCAAATGTATGGAGAAGATGAACAAGTGTCATGGACTTTGAGAAGATGAATTGCTGATCAATTGTAGAGTCTTCATAGTTATATTTTAGTACTATTTATAGGTTCTCATATCCATTGGATGTAAGTTTGTAAATGTTAATATCTACACCCTTTTAATGGATTGGTTCACGATTTATGAACCCAGAGATGTAGCCTCTAAAAGGGTTAAATCCATTACCAAGTTATGTGTCAACTTTCATTTCAATTTCTATATGTTTTAGTTTAATTTAGTTTTGTGAAAGAATTTATGAGACATTAAACCAAGTACAAAAATTTGTAAAATGACACAAAACAAGAGTTTAAATTAGGAAATGGGTTTACAAATTTTTATAATCACATTCATTCTTCCTATAATTCCACATCCAAATCTCTGTACTTAATGGAATTGAGATTTTATGAATCCAATTATTAAAAATTGTTTGATTTATCTAAGGGGGTAGATCTTGTTTTCAAATAAATTTTGGTATCAGAGCAGGTTGAAACAAGGCTTGCTTTAGTTGTTGATATACTTCATTTTTAGAGTTTTTGTATATAATATTTTTGGTATTGTTATTATATTTGATTGGACATACAGAATGATTTGCTATTTCAAAGGAGAATTAGAAGGTATTTCAATACACTAAAAGAAGAGAAGCTTATAACAATTAATATTATAAAACCACTAGTCTTATAGGTTCAATCTGGATGATGAACAAACAATTGTTACGTGAAGGTGTGAGAAGGTGTTGAGAGAGGATCAACCTTTCTTTCTTGGGATGCATTCTGATAAAATTCAAGGCATTTTTAGTGATGCACATCTAAGATGAATTAGCTATAATCCTATCATTGTTGTTACATAGAGGGGAGAATAAGGTATGATGGAAATATGATTTCATATTGGTATTGTCACAATATTTTAGTAATGATAACCAGTTGTGTAACCTTTATTTTTGGATAACTAATCATATTTTAGAAGTCTATGTCTTTAATTATAGGAACAAGTGAAAAGACCAGTTTCCATGGTAAGATATGAAAATGACAATAGGGCATTGTTCAGGAGTAGACAAACTTTTGCATGTTGACTATTGAGTATGAATTGGTTAAAGTTGGTATGTCTTCATAGCTTTATTAAGTGTTATAGGAAGCAAATAGTAAGTTGTTTAAAACCCCAACAATATGCTAATCAATACTCAATAGGTGTGAACTTCATAGTTATTTAAAAGGTATAAATTATTTTCAAATGTAACTATGTATACATAATTTTGGTTTGAATCTTTGATATTGGATAAATTTTGTGTGTGTTGAAATGGAAGTAAAATATGCCTTGATTTGGAATTGTTTTAAATCCTTTTGAAAATTAAAATGGATCATCTAAATCTTAGTAAGATAGAGTTTGTAAGATGAAACCTCCTATTTAGTTTATAGAAACCATGAAGAGGGAACAACCCTTATTGATAAAATGGTTAACCTAGATAGTTTTGATAAACATGACTATAGCATTAATTAGTATTCTTTTATTCAATTTGAACAATATTTTCTAATAATTCTGAACTATTGGATCTAGGGAAGGAATTTTTGATAACCTTTTATTTTGAAGGATATATTTGTTATCTCTTATTCAGGTTTTCACTATGATAAACTTTTTGGAAACTAACTCAATTTGATGAGTTTTGGGGTATGAATCAAGGAGTAGTCATAAATGAGGAAACTTTGAGATAGGTTTAAAATTCTTAGTTTTCTCCTCACATTTATGATATGTATTACCATTACTTCCAGTGGTTTGTAAGTTGGTAAAGAGGCTATTTTTTATGAAATTATCTAAGTTGACACTGGAATTTGATAAGTATATGGAAAGATTTGATAATCACTTTCAAGGACACATTAATTAACTATGTTGTTTTTATAGGGTGTATATCACATATATTTCCCCTGATTATTCTTTCATATAGTGCAAGAGTGTATTGTGAATTATGACCCTAGGTTGTAAAAATTAGTTGCACTCATATATGCTTGACATCTTACACATTTAAGTACCACTATGTCTTGGGTAATGTTTGTATTACAAATTTTTGTATACTCACATGCATGTTTTTTATTCACATCATGTAGATGTACTTTCAAAGACCCATAAATAAGCAACATTTGTAAATACAAGTATACAAGTGTTGAAATTTGTTTACAATTCGTATAGGGCATTTTTTTACATAGGTGATCTATAACACTATTTTGGTACAACACTTTGATTTACCTTATTTGATTTTGATATAACAAGCAGAACACCTTAGCCTTTATGCAATGTAAGGGTTGAGATAATCCACTAGATTCAATGACTATTTTGGGTATCATGTCATTTCAAGAGAATGGGTAAAGAGTTTGTTTTACTCTCCAGAACTAGGTTATAATTTTAGTTGGATAGTTAAATTTTTAGAGGGAAGTTTGTGATGACATCTTATTTCATTGAAGTAGACTTATGTTTTTCAAATGGAGTTTTATTGCATTTTTTTAATATATTGACTTCATTACTTTTTCATATGTTACTTTTGGCTCTTGTATGTTTGGAATCAGTGTAGATTGTTACTAGTAAAGAAGAGAACTCATATAGATTTTTGTTTTTGGGTCAGTTAGATTATTGGGAATTTTAGAGACCAAAATCCTCTTTGTGGGGAGGTTTGATCTAGAGAATTTTTCACCCTTAATATGTACCCTGAATCTCCCTAAACTACTTCAGTATGGAAAATCACTCCAATAGATTTCCAACATCTATTGAAATGCATGAATTGGACATTGTATGCTCAAGATATCATCCACTGAAGTTTTGTGTCAATAAGTTACAAAAATAATAAGGTGGTTGTCTAATAAAAGACATGGTATATTAGTGTAATTTTAATGTTCTAATTACAATATAGTTTTTTATGCCATATTATGTCAATTATGTTGGCACATCTCATTTTGACAAGTGGCAAGATGAGCAACTTCATTATGGTATTATTGGAGAGGTCCATGTGGTGGGTCTTCAAGCCACCACATGGCTTGCGACCACCTCTTTTATATTTTCCAAGTCACTCATTATTTATGGTGAGTTTGAGACCTAGCCTAAATGCCAACACCAGTTTAAATCTACTATTCTCCACATTGTTTGGGATCAAGCTTACTCATTCCAACACCAAGGTTTTAGGATATCCCTCCAACATAGCTTAGTGGTGATAGCTCAACATTTTAATGAATTTCCAACATATCCAACAAACCCTTGATGAAATTCCATATGCCAGGTTCCACATGGAATGCTCAAGGTTAGCACAATGCTCAACAAAAGTAGAGGATACATGGCCAAATCCATGAACTACATACTGATCTTATGGATATTTCAATCCTTTGTTACACTTTCTTCTGATGAATGTGGGATTATTATCCCATTGAAAAATGCAAAGGTGTCAGTTAAGGGTTGAACCCTTGACCTCAAGTTCCAAAATTAAAGTGCTTGGCCATTAGGCCATGACTTTGAAATAACTAATGTGGGGGCTTATTTCTATTTGAAGTCTATTCGAACCTAATTTAGGAGATTGAGGGTATTTGAACCCCATTCCTCATGATTAAAAAAATATTGGTATTCCATTCGACTAAGTGATTCACATTTATAATATGTATGTATGAGTTATATTTGAGATGACATAGACCTGATCCTATAATTACAATACACTTATTTTATAAGGCCTTTAGCCATGGAGCTCTTTGTATATGTTATTATCATGTTATTGAATGAGTTACAAGTCTGATAGAAGGCATAAAACACTCCTTGAAATCATTATGCCCATTTTATTAGAGTTTTCATACACTCTAATAGAGAAATCATGCCCGAATGCATGGAGAAGATGAATAGGTGTTATGGACTTTGAGAAGATGAATTGTTGATTAGTTTCAAAGTCTTCATAGTTTTGTTTTAGTACTATTTTTAGGTTCTCATATCCATTGGATGTAAGTTTTTAAATGTTAATATTTGCATATTTTTAATAGAATTGTTCATGATTTATGAAGCTAGAGATGTAGCCCCTTAAAGGGTGAACTCTGTTACCAATTTATGTGTCAGCTTTCATTTCAGTTTGTATGTGTTTTAGTTTTATAATTCAATTTTGGTAAAGAATTGATGAAACACTAAAATAAGTATGAAAAGTTATAAAATCAAACAAAATAGGAGTTTAAATTAGGAAATGAGTTTACAAAGTTTTCTGATCACTTTCATTCATTCCTAGAATTCTGCATCCAATTCTATGTACTTAAGGGAATTGATAATTTATACATTTGATTATTAAAAACTGTTTGATTTATCTAAGGGGGTAAATTTTATTTTTATATTATTAGTTGATCTATGAAATGAGTGGATCTCACTTGACCCTGTTACAATTATACAATCCTCATAATTTGCCATTTTTTCTTCCTCCATTAGCCAAAAATGTCTTAAAATAGTAAAATTATGTTGAGCACCATGGCACATGTTCTCATTACAAAATTCAACCATGATTTATGCATCAGTCAAATAAACCTCATCAAATTTTAACTCCTCCCTTTTAATGACTCTTTAACACATGTTACAACATCATCATGCTCCCCTTTTACATGGATAACCTTAGTGAAAGTCAAAATATGTTCTACACCAATGGTAATTTTCATCCTACTTAGCCAATAAAATATCAATGTATTATTGAATTATGATGTGTAATTGTATGACCAAATGTAATGCTGAATGAAATGAATGTTCTTATCATTCAATTGTCCATAGAACTTCTCAAAATAACCATGTAGTACTCTGTACAATGTGATCAGCCATCACCGATATATAAATGGTACTCCTTTAATATTTTTTGATCTTGATCGATACTATTAGGTACATGCATGAATGTTATATTCACGAATATGGAAACTTGTGATGAGTTGTAATATTGTGATTGAACTTCTATTTGTGATTTGAATGTGTAATTTTCAGCAAAGTTGACTACTAAAACAATCAAACCAAGTGGTAATGTATTCTTGCTTATCTTGAAATGTTCATCCAACCATCTAACCCTATGTGGGTGCCTTTCATAATAATAAATAATGTTCTCCCTAAATTTGACCATAAATTTTGAAATGGGTATCTATTTTGTAACAAGCTCACACCTTTTAGATTCTTGGCCATCTTTTACTTGATAAATCACATATTTGTATTTTCTTAAACCAACTAATTCTTGTCCAATTGTACTTATTTCATATTCATGGATACAATTTTTTAGTTTTCAAAATCCACCACAAATGTTGCAATTCTTATCCAAACATTTTTTGTTATAAAAGAATTATCCATCCAGTCTTTCACAAAAATGGTTGGAATAAATTTCTTGGCTGATTTTAGTGGAAATTCTAAGTCACACTCTTACAAAATATTTTTAATATTCAATGTACAATGAATATGGGTTAAAACATCATAGTGCATTGCATATTCAACATTTTTCCTACAAATAGATTGTGTCTGATTTATTTTTATATAAAAAGGTTTGGCCATATCAAAATATCTTTGACTAATAAAAATTTGTGGTTATTTTTCCAAAAACTTGGAGTACAATTGTGTTTGAGTCATATCCAAAAAATGTTTTGGATGTGGTTCATATTTATGAAAATTGACTCTTATTTTAACTATATCTCTCTTGAATTGGGCGAAAATCTAGTAATATCCTTCCAAAATTGTCCAATTAACTATTTAAGAGCATTAGTTATAGCCTTGTCCTTTTGTGTAAGTCGACCAAAGAATGCCTAGAGCTCATTGGTATTGAGTTCATTAAGTATTTCATATCTTTAAATTTCTTTCATTAATAGTTTTATGTTTATATCAAGTGTTTGGCTTGTTTTTGAAATCAATCATTTTTTCCTTATTTGACTACTTACTGCTCAAGTTGTGATTATATGCCAAACAACATTACAACATTTATTGTGTGATTTAATACCTATAGTATGATATACATCATGTAAGTTGTCAATAATTTCTATGTTTTCATCATCCATATTATATGTTCTTATCCCTAATGTGTACATGGTATGTCTCATCTTAATCAATTTCATCAATGAAATAAATAATTGACATATTAGAGTATCATGCATCAAATTATGAAAGAAACTATTCCAAATTTCTTGAGCTAGTCCTCTTGAATGATAGTTAGAAATATTATTAGGCATTGGTTTAAAAATATTTTCATTGACTTTAATTAAGTACTTATGTTTTATATGCACAATTCTTGGAGGTGTTGTTACTGGTGGAACTTGTTGAGAGGGTGTTTCAAAATCATCATTACTTTCATTAATTAGTTGTGGGATGACATTTTATGCATTGTTTCTTTCTCATTATATGCTTCGATGAAAATTTATTAATTAATAATTTAATTATTATTTATTTCAATGAAAATTTCATTATTTATTGGGGGTAAGGCATCATGCATACAATCATCATCAACAAAATAAAAAACACTATACTTTGAATGTGAGATTCCAACATTATCTAATTCATTATTGTTAATATCATTATTATTCAATTTATTATTGTCAATTCCATCATTATTGAATTGATTATTTTCAATTTCATCATTATTTAATTCATTATTGTCAATTACATCATTGTTTATGGCATTTAGCTCATCAGAGATAGTTTTTGTACCTTGTTTTAAATGAAGTGCTTGCATTTGTACCTTGATTTTTTCTATCACATCTTCTATTTGATAAAGTGTTTTTTTCTTCAACTTCTTTATCTTTCTCGAACATGATTCATAAACCATTGGAAAATTGATAACTTTTAAAAGGTGGGGTCTAAAAAACACTTAATATCTATTGTTCTCAACTTGAAAGTACTGCATAAGCACACATAAAATGTTTGTGGGGATACATTTCTTAAATTGGGTAAAAAATGACAGTTAAAAAGTAAGTTTTTATCTATACTACGTATAACATGTATGCATTATGGTGTAACATGTACACATTATTGGTGTTATGCCTATATGTTACCATGACAAATTATGTTATACCATAGTACACACATGTTTTATCATAACATATACACTTTATGGTATAATGTGTACACATTATTGCCTCAAAATGTGTTATACTATAACATGTATATGTTATAGCATAATGCATATGCAATTTATGTTTGAATTCAAAATCCCAGCCTTATGGATCAGAAATGGCATGGATTCCTGATCCAAAAGTTTGGCCCTGCCAATATATAGCCAAGTCTAAGAAATTTAATAGAAAAAAACAAATTTAAACTTCCAACACCAAATACACTAGGAATTTCAACAACAAGATTTGAAAAATAATTACCATATAATGAGCACACTCTCCTCTTTTCAAATATATGATTTTTATAATTTTTGGACTATTTTAAGGTTATAAACTATGTTCATTTCTAACTATAGCTTTTTTAGGATGCCACATGTGGAAAATATACATGCCTATACATGTTAATGTTATAATTTTCATTCATACAATGCAAAATAAATTATATGGTCATAAACTAGGCCTAATTCTACACACATTCACAAATAATTCCATTTTTCATTTTTTTGAGGTGGTTAGGGGGGCCACACAACTAGCGATCTTTTTTTTTGTCATTTTTCAGTATATATTTACTTTAAAAATTAATTTAAAAAATATTCATTGATAAAATTATAAAAAAATATAGATAAAAAACTAGGAGATCTTATCTAAATATTTAGCATAGGGTTTCAAAAAATATTAAATGATTCTCAAAAAATTGTGGGCCCATGGCCATCATCCACTCTATTTTCTTGACAAAAATAGGAGTTCCTATTCAAATTCTAGATGTTTGACCTAGTTATACTTAATCATTTAAAAAATAGTGTTTTGTAAATTAGACTTGAAGTGCTACAATTAATGTTATTATAGCATCTTAAAAAATTTAGTGTAGTTATTTCAAATTATCTACATAGGTTCAATTTTATGAAATTTCAACAAAATTATGTCCATAGGTAGCCCTATTTTTTTCCCCACAACTTTGTACACTTACCCTAAAGGCATACCATATTGTGTAAAATATTTTAGATCAGACTACTTGATTGAACAAAGATTCCATCAGTGATTAAGAATGTCATATTTAATGTTCATAGGATCCAAAAGATTATACTCAAAATAAGGAGAATAATGAAAAAAGAGTGGCAGTAGGCCAATGCCAATCATTCCAATAGGGATTAATGGAAGTAACTCCAATCTTATGAAGGTACTCTTAGGTGTGGAACTTTGAATTTATCTAATAGACTCAACATCTTCCTTGTTTAGGTTAAATCTATTTTGAACTAGATTCCAAGGAAGCCAAGTGTGGTGAATTTTGCATAATAAATCCCCAATAGTTTTAATACTTTTTTTGAACAACCTCAAAGTCTTGATCCATGGGACTAGGTCAAAATAAACATTGTGAAAATTCAACATTGAGGATCACCAAATGGAGTGAATATTAATAGATAGGTCATTCTTGAATCCCTCTCCCACCCAAATGAGATGAGGTTTGAGTTGTTCCCAAGCTTTTCAAATACTCTGAATAACAAAAGTGCTATTAATATTAATAAAAACACGGGTTATGAGAAGAATATGCAAGTTAAGGCCTTGTCAGGCCTTTTTACCATAAGGGTGCCCCTAAGAAATATAATTTCTTAACAAAATATTCCAAGCTTCATCACCTTCCATCCCTCTAATTATACACTTAATGCTAAGAACAAGAACTTAAATCTTAATATAAATGAAGCCCAGGCCACTAACTCTTTATGTTGGTAACATATATCCCATGATACTTTGTGAAATCCCCTATATCCTTCAAATTGTCTCATATAAAATCTCTTAGGATTTTTTCCAACTTGGCATAGGCAGCATTTGAAGGATCCTAACATGAATATTATTTAACATGAGTAGCAACCAATACCTTAGAGTAAATATGAAACTTATTTGATAATGACAAGGGCTTGGTGGTCCAAAAAGAGATCTTTTTCTCAACCCTTTGAACCACATAAGACCAAAAATCAACATTAGAGACCCTAAAGCCAAATAGAATGCCCATAAACATAAATTGGACTCTAGGGAGGATCCACTACCATTGATATCCCTCCCAGCAAAGAGGTTTGGGTAAGTGATACTAGTAGTAACATTGTTTATTATTTAATTTTATGGATGACCCAGAGGGCTAGACAAAAATGTGAAGACATTTCATAGCATTCTTGACCGATGCTTATTTTTCCTAAGGAGTGAGAAAATAATCATCAACAAAGTGATCATTAAATAACTGATGATCATAATTAGGGAGAGAGATGTCCTTCACAAAACCCTAAAAGCAAATTTATCTGAGAGATATCTAAAACCTTTAGTCACCAAGACATATAGAGAAGGAGCTAAAGGATAGCATTTTATGATAGATGTATGCAACTCAAACTAGCTTTACTAGGCCCCATTGATATTAATACATGCCCCAAAATCTTAGAAAAATATATTGACAACCTACAGAAATTTGGGGCCAAAGCCAAGATATTGGATCATAAAAGTAATAAAAATCCACTATCTGCAATCATAAGCCTTTTCAAAATTTATCTTGACAAAAAGGGCCATTTGACTATACATCCAATCCTATTCCATGTCTTCCTAGATAACAATGACATAATCTAGAATATATCTATGTTGGATAAACCTTATTTGTTCACTTTTAACAATTAAAGGAATAAAACATTTAATTCTAAGGACTAGATATTTAACAATTATTTTATAAGAAAAATTTAGAAGGGTGATGCATTCCCAATTAGTAATAACTTCTAGATCACCAACTTTGGGAATAAACATGATGTTAAGCCTTGATTGATGAGAGTCCCTAGATATTTAGAAAACACATCTTCAAAGTAAACCTTGTAAATATTAGGACCAATAATATAGTAAAAGGTTTGATAAAACTCATAAGGAAGACATCAATACTTGGGAATTTGTCTATATCTATATGCATAATTTCTTCCTTGAAATCATTCAATGTGAGAGGCCTATCAAAAGTAACCCACTGAGCTTCAGAAAGTTTACAAGGTAAAACTTGAATTCATTGAGTTAGAGGTGATTCATGATCAAGAGAGGTGGGTTGAGATAAAAAACACCATGACAATGGTGTAAAAAGGCTTACAAAATGTCAAGAAGATTGGTAACCCTAGAAGCCCCTTCCTTGATGGTTTTGATTCTATCAGTAACTCTTATAGAATGAAGGAGAGAGAATAATTATTTAGTGACTTTATCTCCAATTTCAAGATAATGTAAGCTCAATGTTGAGCTCATGTATCCTTGTAGGCTTCCTCAATTTGGATTTTATGTTTTCAGAGGGTTGCTTGAGTCTAAAAGTGAACATTGAAAGGTGAGGCTTGTAGCTCTTATGAAACCTAGAGGTATTCACAATTTGTGTCATTATGAATGGATTGGAAAATAATAGTATATTGCCTACCATACACATGAATGAAAGTGATGGTGTGATAAATAGCATCAACCCACCACTAAATCCATCTAGTATCCCCACTATATTTAGGAACCAAGCTCAAAATTATTATAATGCACCTAATAGATTTTACATTCTTAAGATGAGCAGTCTTGAAATAGAACTATGTTTTAATGGGCCTTACTTGAGGAGTAGTCTAGTCTATATTGAATCAATTAGGATAATTATATGATAAAAAAAGTGTAAGGGATCATAGAAACTGACCTATCATGGACATGATCAAATAAAACCAAATATTGTTTTGCAAGAAGAGCATGATCATGGCATTTAAGTACTCTATCCTCTCCCTACTAAAAGTTAGACCAAATAAACTAGGGTGAGTATAAATATTTACTATGGTGGTGGTTTAGATCAAACACCCTAAATTTATTATGCATGTAACACCAAGCCTTTATTTTCCCAACACACTAGTGCATCAAAATACAACCTTCTTTATCTTCTTGAGATTCAACCATGTTGAAATCCCCACAAAGGATCCAATGGGTGTATAAAAGGGAATATTAAAACCATCACCAAAGCATGGTTCACTTTGAAACATCATTATAGAATATAGGTCAACCAACCCAATGATGAAATATCAAAATCAAAAGGATTCCAAATAATTTGATGTGTGGGGTCAAACCCCAAAGAAATAATATTTTGAGAAAGCTATAAAACTAATAGAGTGATAACACCATCATGACAAGATTCATGATTGGTAGTTTGAAAAAGGGCCCCAAGCCATATGATGAAATTATTATTCTAAAGGAGGAAGTCATAGATATTGAATTTTTGCCTACAAATAATTTTCATATTATTAAAAAATTGACAATTATTCTTGACTGCATACTTATGTGATAGATCCATGAGACCTCAAACATTCCATGAACAAGCTAACATTGGGAAACATCAAGGTTTGTGTGGTTTCCCTCTATGAGCTCTTAAAAAATTAGAAAATTAGAAAAGATAATATTTATGCTTCATATAATATATGAGCTTGAAAGGTTTCTACTTGTGCTACATGAACTCCTCATCTTGTGAGGGAGATGGGGTTCAATAATGTTGCAGGACCAATTTATGATAAAGGGTGATGAGATGAAATACATCATGTGAATTTATCACCCCAAGAGGGGTTTGTGATGATGGATATTGAAGAATAGAAGGTGGAGAAGCATTAAAATAATCCACCACTTGAGGTGTGCACATAATCAATATTAGGGCCTTACTAGGCATAGTAGTGGTAGATTTGCTAGTTGGAGTTGAAGTGATATGACCACTTGATGGGTGATACATAAAAAAATAGGTTTAAAATTTATGTAGGGCAAATTATTCTTCTTATTGGTGATGGTATTCCACCCATCAAAGTTTTTATTCTAGGCTTTAGGCTCAGGTCCACTTTTCTCCTGAGGAGCAGAATGAGTGAGGACCATCAAAAGACACTCCCAAATCATATGATTTGAGGATTGGAACCTAAAATATGTGTTTGATAGATTAATTTAGAGCACACATTAGGTAAATTTATTATTTCTCACTTGAATCTCAATGGACTCTTTGAAATCCCTAGCTAGATCCACTTCCACACAAACCCTTTTCTAGGGATAGGACTTATAAAATTTTGGTTGTTCGTGGTAGATGAAACATCTTATGGGTTTTATGAGTTGGATAATAAAATATCATAAGGGGAGATGCACACCAATAAATTTGACCAATACTATAATTTTAATTTTGGCATACTAAAAGATTAGGTAGTCTCAAATCCAATGAGAGAACACAACCAATGTGTTACAAATTAATGAATAACCATGATTGACAATGGATTTATGGTTTTCTTAGTTGGTGAACTGAAACAAAAAGAAACCCTTTGTAAGGTTTTGGAATCCTTCTAGTTTCCACCATGGCCTTGTCAGTGATTATGAACCCATTACTTTAGAATGCCCTTAGGGGGGACTCTACCCATAAAATACACAACCAAAGTGAAATTTTAAAAATAATTGCAAGATTTATCAAAGTTAGGTAGATCAAATATAACATTAGGTAAATGGGTGTCTGGGTTAGAACCAATACCTCATGAAATACCTTTAGAATGAATTTACTCAATTGATTTAGTGCCATTATCACTTAGGATCACACCAAATTTCCTTGCATATAAAAATGTGAAGATGTGGTGACAAACATTTAATATAGGGAATGCCCAACTACCCAAAGGGTGGATTATTGAACCAAATCAACATAATAAATGCATAATATAACTTGTTAAATCCTACCTATATATATGACTGATCGACCAACTTATGTATTTCATTTCTAAAGATTTCAAATCTATAAATTTATGCTCACATATTTTAAATATGCATGTACAAAGGATTTTTCAAGTACATCTTAAAAATTTCCCCTTCCATGTTTTGATGGATGTCCATACATTATTCCAAATTTTTTATTTTGATATATGCTGGCAACATGTTTGTAAACCTCTTATTTCACAAGTGTAATTTTTTTGTACATTTCATATATGTATGCACATATATAAAATAGACATATATGTATGAACATATATTACATATATGTATGTAGCATGAAAAAGTGGCTTCTTATATAATATGAGAATTAGGTGGTTATGTTCAACATTTTAATCAATAAATTCCTTTCTTTAGTATATAATATATAGTGGTTATCTATAATACTTAGTGATGGTATACATTATATAAATACTCTATGGTAAATATATGCTCATTGATAAAAATATTAGCATGATATCCATACAAGCTCAATATCTTAAGGGGATTATGCTAAGTGTAATGCAAAATGGAGGATGTATAATATTATTTCCTAATAGATTTGTGTTATGTTGATGTGAGATGATAAATTTGATCAATGGATTTGATTATGCAAATTATATCCAAATATACCCAAAATACCAATCTACAAGTAAAATATAGAGCCAATAGGATAAAAAAGGCAAAGGGAAATGAACATTCAAAACCAAAATTTCAATCCTAAAGCTAAGATATTTAAATAAAGATAACAAAAAAAACTATGTGATTATGGATTTTAGTTTACCTTTTAGACTCAGATTTTATGACAAAATTATACTGGCTTTATAATAGACTGAGATGATAGCATGGACTGATTTTTCATGGAGTTTTCTCATTGGCCTTTGCATGGAGGTTGGGTTGGTTATTTATAAATAGTTAAGAGGGAATATCAATGGCCATAATTCAAAATTGGGTGTAGGAAGATCAATGGTGGAGAATATAGGGGAGTAGGAGAGGTTACTCATAGGCTAGGGTAGGTAGAAGGGAATTTTAAATTCCCATATAATGGATAAGTGGGAGTTAGTTGACAAATAATACATGATTAGAAGAATTAATTGATTTTTGGGATGATATAATGTTAGTGCATAGATATAAATAATGAAAGGGGTGTCAAAATAACGACTAAGAGGATTAGTAAGGATAATTTAAATGAAATTAGATAGGATTATTAGTGATGTTAGTGTCAACTAATAATAATATTAGTGATGATAAATGAAGCAATAAAATTTATGTGCATACATTTTACCCCTATTTGAAATGGAATTACGAGTGAACAAAGTAGAAGGAGTAACATTATTTCAAATAATAAATACACTCATGAATGAATGTTGGTAGATTATGTTAGTGGACATGATGCCCCCTTGAGGGGACATATCAGGAAGAAGGAGATGGATGGCCACTCAAAAGAAGAAATGAGGGGTGGGATGTGTGAATAGATAAGGTGTTAGGATATTAAATGTGGGATTGATGATGAATAAAATTAAATAAACCTTATTATTGAGCTGGAAAGTGGTGATGCCCCTATCAAATACCTATGTACAGGGAGTGAAAATGACTATGTCATGGTTATCAATATGTCCCAAGGGGTAATTAAATGTAACATGAAGATAAAAGGTTGAAATATTTGGATGTATCATGGGAAAGGATATATTCCTAGGAAAATTATGGACCAAGATGATTGATAGATAAGGCCTGAGTTCTCAACATATCCAAAGTAAGGACACATGAATGGGAGAGCATCAAGACAAAATAAGATTGATTCGATAAGATTAATGATGATTGTAGATCAAAGATAAAGTCAAGTGATATAATTTAGGAGATGAGAGAGAATAAATTATATGATTACGTGACAAAAATATGAAGAGGAAGAATCTAAAATACATCAAATTAATGAGCCATAATGTGACTAATAGTGATGATACCCCTAAAAAGGATACCAAAAATGAGAGACGATAATAATAAAGTTACAGTCTTGGTCATACCCAAATCAAAGGAGAAAATCATAAAATTTAAATGATGAATTGACCAATCAATGATAATGGATGATTGATGGAAGAAAATATGGATGTTGTGATTTGTTAGGCCCAATCAACAGGTATGGGTGATTGAATGGTAAGATTGGGTAAATGATTTTGGGGATGGTTATTGATCAATAGATTTATTTATTAATTATTGGTATTATAGCTCAAATATTTTAGTGATACAAGATGCAAGGATGATGAGTGACAAGATATATGTGATGGTAAATGATGGGGAAAGAGGAGAGAGTGGTTGAGGTGACCATAGACACATTATGTGACTAAGCACTACCTAAAAAGTCTAAAAAGATCTCAGGCTAATGTAGTTTAAACTATATTAGAGGATGGTGATGATGGATTAGAATATTATAATGATGATTACTATTAAGCATGTTAGTTGTTAGATAGAGGTTACGAATCAGATGTTAGACATGAAGATAAAGGACTAGGATAAATGATGGGATATGAGATGTTGATGACTAGAGAGATGATAGATTATTGACTATAGAATATAGATTTTATGATAAATGAAGTTTAAGAATTATTGGATACTAGACGAGTGGACTTAGATGACTAGATTGAAGATAGAGGACTAGGATAAATGATTGGATATGGTATGTTAGACATTATGATAGGTGATAGAAAATTGGACTAATTATGACTATGTATATTATCAATACATAATTATTGTATTAATTTCTCATCATATTCTAAGCAATTTGATGTAAATATAGAACTAGGCAGTATGCCCCATGATATAAGTACGACCAAGAGGATGTTGTGCCAAAGTGCATGATTATAAAAGGGAAAAATTATGAAATATGCATAGATTTGGGAAAAAAATGACTAATATTTGGGGTGAAATAGTCTTTTTAAACTTTATTAACAATTCCAATTAATAATTAATGAACATTTATTCAAGTATGTAGATCAAACAATGACTAACCATTCACATATGCATGAAACCTAAGAACACAAGATAAAAAAACTTATATGTGGAAAACCCTCAAGGGGATGAAAACCCAATGATATCTAAAAATGTACTAAAATATTATAATATAAACACCAAATTTATTGAAACACCAACTTCACATGGAACACTAACCCCAACTAGCTAAGCATCAACTTAGTTAGGCTTTAACAAGCACCCACTTGCAAGGAGGCACCAACCCCCTAGATGAATCAACAACAAATTAGCCACTTGAAACCCTTGATAAAATTTAGAAAACTTTTTTTATAATAAAATATATTATTATCTCCTTCTTCATCTCTTCTCTCTCTTCAATCCCTCTCAAACTGCGTTCTAGGCTTCTTCGCTTAACTAGTCCTCTTCTTGACTTGATTAGGTCATATGACTTTGATTTTCATGCATATTACCTATATAAAACATTAATAATAGATAATATACACTCATATTATGGTCAAAAATATCTTCTTATGCTATGAAATATATTATTTTATTTGTTTACACTTTCCACTCTACAATAGGCCTAAAATTGCCTAATATTTATACAAGTCTCTTGTCCATATCCTTATTAGTTGGCCAAACACACTTAACCTATTAGTTATACCATGAAATTTATCTTATTAAATATCATAGACATGGATAAAATTTTCTTTGAGTTTATTTAGGTCTGACCTATCTCAATTAAGCCTTATCTCATCTTTAGGTCATATGGAGACCTAATCCTATTAGATCTATTCAGGACATGTTACACTTTGCCTTCCTTGGGGAACTTTAAAAAAATTCACATAGAAGTAACTCATAATATTACACTTAAATATATCCATTATAATATCATATATTCTTCATAAAACTTTTTAACTTCAACCACCACTTGAAGCACACCATTAACACTGTTCATAATTAGACATGTGCATACCTAGAAACTCTATCTTAAACAACTAAAGTATAATAATAATTTTTAAAAAAAACATGGAAATAAATAATATATAAAAATATAAATTACTTCATGGTCATCACAATGTGATTTATAATTCACAACTTAGAGTAAAAGGACTCAAACCCTTCTCTATAAATAACCCACTTAGAACTGCCAACTAGCCTCAAAACACAGTAATGGACAACTTGATCTTCAACACCTAAAAGAGAACTTACCATTACCCCTTACCAATGAAAAATATTATTTTACATATCTATTTCATTAAAAATTACAAATATAATAAGGTCTAATGTCAAATATTGATCTTGTAGACCAATCTTTTGTCTTTAGTACACACAGTCAAACCTCAACCAGTCAACCCATTTTAGCTTCAACATTCCAATCACTTTCAATAACTTCCAATATTGTATAGAGGATGGATATTTAATTAAATTTTAACAAAAAATCATGTGAATTAGATACATTAAATCATGTAAAAGTTCCTCCAACTCATTACTGAAACTTGCTTACCTAGATCTGCCAATTTCCTTTTATACATAGTCATGGTGAAAATGAATTCCAACACCTATAATATCACTTTAAAATAATTATAATGAATTTATATTATCTTTTGACAGCATTAGGAAACTATCTGATATAAATATAACATGGTCATATGTAAATATCGGTTTTACAATCTAATTTCATAACCTTACACCTTCAATGTCTCATCTGCACCAGACAAGTCAACTTATGAGAAATATTTTCATCATATCTATTGACCACCAAAATTTATATCCAACATGATCATGCATTAAAATTATTTATAAATGTCCCCATGCACTTGGGTTTATCCCTAATCCATGATAGCAAATCCCTATTCATGTTGTCACTTCTGCCTAGATTTCTCACTATTTTCACCATTAGGCCTTTTAGCAACTGGTCAACTTGTATGAAAAGTTTATCACACCTAAAAGTAATAACCTTTCCTTTAGGTTACAATCACTCACATTAAAAAAAAATCACACCTTAAGCTGATTTATAGAGTTAAATACAACCTCTGATCACTTAACTAGCCATACCAATCCACTCAGAGAACTTTAGAACATCTTCTTTCATATCGGGTCACTATCAAGGTTCTTTCAGGGTTTAAACCAATTTCTAATCTTAATGATAATTCATAAAAATTATCCCTTATTTCTAGAAACCAATGTTTTAAACTTTGAGATAGGACCCTTACACATATACCGTGAATAGCTTATGTTCTAATGCAGAGGTTACACATGCCAATGAACACTTGAATGTTCTTCTTAGGTTGAGAACCCTTCATTTTGTGCACATGAGAAATCTCAAAACCAATTTTCATGAATTTTATTAAAAATTTAACTTCAAACTTGGTAAACACACCGAGGATAAAATATCACACCACTACAAATGCTCACATACTTATTCTTATCTTGAAATTTGAAACTCATACCTCATTTGGCTACCATCTCTCTCTTTGCGTACTTGGACTTTGACCTGCAAACCACATTCAAACTTGAAAATGATATTCAATAATATTTTCATGCATTCTCCACATCACTTAAATTCTCATTCAATATATCACATGATCAAATAATGTCAAAAATCCTTCATATTGCTTGACAATAGATCATGATGCCTCATTAGGCCAAGCAGGGTCTAGAGGTGGTCTAGTTGCATACCAGGTCTATAGGTCCTACCCATGTAGGATCACTTTGAGACTATCATGAGTGATCTAATACCTCATATTCATGCTTAAGAAAACTCATACATACTCTTATGCCTTTGTTCATCCATATCACCAAGCCATCAAGATCAAACCTTCTCACTAGGTCTTTATAAGTTATGATATGTGCCATGATTAGGCTTCTCAAGCATTTGAAGCTTGAAAAATAATATTTAAGCACTCCTTAATTATTATAAACCTTTATCACATTCCTTAAATTATCCTCAAATAATTTCATACTAATATACATACCTCTTCATTCTCATCATGCACATGTCATGATATGACTAAGCTTGATATGATCGGGCTTTTAAAGACACCTTGTACTCAAAGACTGGTACTCAAACATTTTTACCTTTTATTTAACCCTGACATCAACCTCAGAATAATAATTAGGTTGCCTTAAAATTCTATTTCAACAAAGAGACAATAGGTTGCCTTCAAATTCTCTCTTATCACATGGTTCATATCTCACAAACCACTCACCATGCATCTTCACCAGATGTACCTTGACATCAATGACATCAACCTTGAAATCAATGACAACACTTCTTAAAAAAATAACCCTTTTTCATTGATGGAAAAACATTCTTCAAATTGATCACTTGCATATCCCCTAGTCTAGTCAATTTACCTTCTTGGACTTTCTCCCCCTTTGACATTAATGACAAAGATCTTCCATAGTTGTCATCTAGAATCACACCTTATTTTCAACAAGAGTTCAACACATAGAATATGAATTATTAAGTAAAAATTATCCCCCTTAATCCATGCATACCTCCTTAAAAATGAACTCAAATTACAAGACCACTTCAACATAGATCAAACTTAGTTAACAACTTGAATAGTTCCCCCTCAAACCAAACATCCACCATGGATCTACTAATAAAATAGTGTCTAAATGAAGCCTAATGGAGTCACCTCTTTCCATAAATCACTAAAACATCATAATTTTAGGATATTCCTAGATATCCATTCTCTCACAAGACTAAATATCCTTCAATATCCTTTTAGGATTTATTTGCAATGTAGGCTTGATCTCTTCATCAACCATTTGATCATCAATGTGGGCTGACAATAGGAATTCCTGACTTGATTTCAATATAAAGCATGGTTTATCACAACAAATATTCCACTTGAGATTATAGACTAATCATGACTCATCTTCACTCTCTTTGGTTTCCATACATTCATTTGGCTTCTTTCTTGCTCTCTATGGGCTTCAAATCTCCTGTTTTGACTTAATGACCTTATACCTTTGTTAGGACAAAATATTGAAACATGTATTAAATTATTAAAATTATATAGAACCACCTTATACATACCATTTGACTGATGTAAATTATGACTCTTTTAATATTCCCATGAGTACTCATTCTTAGAGGGTCTTCTACACTCTCTTGCTCTATGACCAAATTCACTGCATACAAAATAGTAACCATTGAATGAACTAGCATACCTCATAGAATTAGGTTGTTTGATAGGTATTTTTATATTGAACTTATTGTCTTCAAAAACTTTCTCATTAACTTGAGCTATCTTCTTTTGTTCTTCTTTGAAACCAAGGCCTGTCTTTTCACTTGTAGACTTATGGCTACTCAAGATGTCATCTATAACCTTAGTGCTTATTTAAAAATTCACAAAGGTCTTCACCTTGATAAATTCTTGATACAACTTATATTTAAAGGATTACACTTTAGTTTCATACCTGATGCATTCTTCCTCTTTAACCTTTAGGTTTGTATTGACTATCTCTATTTGTGCTTCAATATGATTTATGATCTCATCATATTCCTTGGAAGTGTTACTCAGTCTCTCATCAAACAAGCTAATTTTCTCCTCATAGTACTTAACTAATGATCTTATTTTGTGATTCTTTCTCCTTTTGAACTTCAACTCCTCTACGGAACTTACCAATTCTACCTCAAGATTCACTTTAGCTTCTTCTTCATCTAATTCTACATCAATCATAAGGCCTTTCACATTTGTTCTATGGCCATGAATAAGGTTTCATTATTTTCATGTTTAGGTTGATTACTGCCATCATCACTATCATATGAACTTGTGTCACTTGCATCAGAAGAGTTATCTTCTTTACCATAGAAGCTTCTTTTATTTTTGAAATATCCTTTCCTACCTTCATACTTCCTGAACTCCTTATTTTTGCCAAGTTTATAATCCTTCTTGTCATATTCATGATGTTCATCATATTCTCCATTATTCTCATATTTATCCTTGTTAAGACACTTGAATTAAAATTGATCAATCTTGTAACAATTGAAACATATGAAGGGAAACTTACCTTGTAGTTACCTAAGCCAAACCTCAATTTACTTTAAAACATGACTATTAGTCAAACATCATCAAGATCTAAACATTCTTCATCCTTAAACTTCTTATATTTTGAATTATTAACATTCAAAGTTACTTCCTTCTTTGGATGTCTTCCTTCATTTATTCTCATGTCATAGTCATTCAAGATGCCATGAAGCTCATCCATCTCTTGCTTATCCAAATATTGCATATCTTCTACTACAAACACCTTAGAATCAAACATAAGAGTTAATGATCTCAATACCTTTTGAACAACTATAGACTCTTTCACTTCTTTTTCCAATCCTCTAAAGACATTTACAACTTCATCAACCTTCAATATGTAGGATGTAATGGTTTCATCTTCATTCATATTCAAACTTTCAAATTATCTTATGCCGGTTTACAACTTGGCCATTTTTACTTTGGTGTCTCTTTCATAGATGGTCTTAAATTTATCAAATATCTCCTTGGATGATACATAATGCATCACCTTCATGAGTTATGCCTCTTATAGGCCACAAATAATCGCATTCATTACCTTGGAGTTGTTTTTACTAGCCTTATTACCTATTGCATTAGTAGGTGGAATAGAAAAATCACTGTAGCCATCAAAAAATAATTGACAAATATCATGACCTTGAGACATCAAATATATATTCATCCTAACATTCAAAAATGCATAATTATATATATTGAGTAATGGAGCCTTACTGGTAAAGAAACCATCTTGAGATTGTTGGCTAGCCATCCTTGCTTCTAAAATAACCTTTAGGATTTTAGACATAATTCAAAGGACTAAGATCTGATACCAAATTTTGGAATCAAAATGATTAAGAGTGGGGTGGGGGGGGGAGGGTGAATCAGTTTATCAGTCATTGTTTGAAATACATGATAATATATACTCCTATGATTGTCTATAATACTTTATTCTACTTTATAATATATTATTATATTCTCTTACACTCTACACTCTACAATAGGCCTAAAATTGCCTAGTATTTATACAAGTCTCTTATTCATATCCTTCTTAGTCAGAAAAAAACACTTAAATTATAAAGTCAGACATGAAATAGAACTTATGAAATGTCATATACATGGATAAAATGTGCTTTTAGTCCCTTTAGGTCTGGCCTATCTCAATTAAACCTTATCTCACCTTTAGGTCTCATGGAGACCTAATCCTATTAGGTCTATTTAAGAAATGTTACACTTTGCCTTCCTTTGATAACTTTAAATAACTTTAAAAATTAGGAAAATATCATATTCCACTTAAATATACACATTATAATCTCATCTAGGCTTCATAACATTTTTTAACTTCAACCACCACTTGAAGCACACCATTAGTACTGTTCATAATTAGTCCTATGCATACCTAGAAACTCTATCTTCAACAACTTAAGCATAAACGTAATTTTTTTAAAAATGTTAATAAATAAATAATACACAATATAAATTACCTAATGTTAATCACCTAGTGCTTTATACTTCACAACTTAGAGTAAAAGGACTCAAATCCTCTCTATAAATAGCCCACTCAGAACTGTCAACTAGCCTCAAAACATAGTCATGGATAACTTGATATTCAACACATGAAAAATCACTTATAATGACCACTTAACCCTTAAAAATATTATTTTACATATATATGTCATTCAAAATTACATAATTCATAAGGTCTACTGTCAAATATTGGTCTTGCAGACCAATCTTTTGTCTTCAGTACACATAGTCAAACCTGAACCAGTCGACCCATTTTGGATTCAACATTCCAATAAATTTCACTAAATTTAAAGATTAAAAAAATCATGGATAGGTCATTTGAGTCCTAAAAATAGCATAATTTTAATTAGATACATCAACTTATGACAAAGAGCCTCCAACTCATTATTATAACTTGCTTACCCAGATCTCTGAATTCCCCTTAATACATAGTCATGGTGAAAATGACTTCCAACACCTATAAGATAAGTTTAAGAAACTTAAAATTCATTTATATGATATTATTATATCATTAATAAACTCTCAAATATAAATATAACATGGTCATATGTCAATATTGGTCTTGTAGACCAATCTCATAACCTTACACCTTCATTGTCTTATCTACACTGGACATGCCAACTTATGAGCAACATTTTCATCATATATACTAACCACAAAAACTTATATACAACATTAGAATTCATTAAAATTATTTAAAAATGTCTCCATGCACTTGTAATCATACATAATTCATGATATCACATCCATAATCATCTTCTCACTTCTGCTTAGGTTTCTCATTATTTTCACCATTAGGCCTTTTAACAACTAGTCAAATTCTATGACCGATTTAACACACCTAAAATTTATAGCCTATTTAGAAACAACCATTGACATAAAATAAAAGTCTCAATCTTTTTCCTCCATCCATTTAGCAACATTGACTTGGTCAAGTATGATTGCTACATCAAATCTCTAAGAAATAAGGCCTTTCCTATAGGGTCCACTCACTCACCTGACAAACCAATCACACCTAGAGGTGCCTAGGAAAGTTTAATAAAAATTAAAATATTAAACTATACATACCAATCCATTTTGAGCACTTTAGAACAACTTATTTCATATCGGGTCACTATTAGGGTTTTTAGGGTTTAATCCAACTTCCAGTCTTAACGATCATTCATAAAGCTTATCCCTTCTTTATATAAACCTATTCTTGGAAATTTTAGCTAATACCCTTACCAGTATACCATGAATATCTTAGGTTATCACGTAAAGGTTAGAAATGCCAATAAACACTTGAAAATTCTTCTCAAGTTGAGAACCCTTCATTCTATGCACACGAGAATCCTCAAAAACACTTTTCATACCTTTTATTATAAAATTTGACTTCATAAATGGTCAACACACCTAGGAAAACATATCACACCATTTAAAATTCTCACATTCTCATTATTATCTTGAAATCTAAAACCCATACCTAATTTGGCCACCATCTCTTTCTTTGCTTGCTTGGACCTTGACCTCCAAACCACATTAGGACTTGAAATTGACCTTTAATACTTTTTTCATGCACTCTAAACCTCACTTACATTCTCAAATAAAATATAAAATTATAAAACAATGTCAAAAATCTTTCATATGTGTTGACAACTGATCATGATGCCTCATTAAGCTAAGCAAGGTATAGAGGTGATCTAGTTTCATACTAGGGCTGTAGGTCCTACCCCTATAGGCTCACTCTGAGACTCTCGTGAGTGATCCAATTTCTCATATGCATGATAAAACAACCTCATACAACCTATTATGCCTCTTTGCATCCATATCACCAGGCCACCAAGATCAAACCTTC